>LOJH01005059.1:7607-37317 GCA_001685095.1 Ellobius talpinus
GAGATGCAAATGTTCCCAATTCACCCTGACCCCAACTCAGTTCTTTTGAGAAAGACAAAAAAACAATGTCCACAAATATTTATATGTCTCCATGAATATATGTCCTTCATGGGTCTTTTCCACAAAAATATTTACATTACCATATCGGAAATCTTTTATGTACCCATTTGCTAAAGGTATTTTGATGTCTTTAGATAATTCTCTCCAAACAAAACTTACATGTCAAAAATGGAACTGGGAAAGTTTTGTCGGGGAGGGGAGAGAAAAGGAGGGGAGCAGAGAAAAATGTCAAGCTCAATAAAAAAAAGGGAACTGGATCTCTCCTCCTGCCCCCTCTCCTCCCCACTTGCTTCTTCTTCCTTCTCACCAACTGTAATACAGCTGATCTGCAAAGAACAGGCACACATTTTGAGAAAACCGAAGATGAAATAGGGACTTATTGAAGTATCAAAGAATATTAAGACAAAGGAGAACATTTAAGGAGATTTTTATAAGTTCATATGCCAGTGAGATTGTACTTTTGTAGAAAAAATATATTTATGGTATTTTTACTTTATCATCAATTACAATACCTCGCTCATCTCAGTAATAACTTATCTAGTTGCTTATTGGAAAACATCTTTTTAAAAGGTCGAATTCTGTCAGACATACTCACGTGAGTTAAAACCACCTGCCTAGGCTCAATGACTGAGTCATTTTGTGTGGTGGCTGGCGATAAATGTAAGAAGAAATGTTGGGCCTTAGAATGACGCAAAGAAAGTTAATGTCATTTAAAAAGAGAGAAGCGGAATATAGTGTAGCATGCATCATTAAAATCAGAGAGAAATTTTGATTATTTCAGTTAGTGAGCATAATGAGAATTTATTCAGTATGAAAGTTATGCAAAGCATTTTGCTGGCCTGTGCACTACGTATAGTTTTTTTTGTTAATGTGACAAATGTTGTTTTTCGCCAATACCACAGAGAACAAAGTTTTGTACACAAAAGCGAATTATGATTCTCCAGCAAATCCATTGTGAATTTTTTGAAACTGTCATTGAAAATTTGATCAGATTTCTGTGCCAGTTGACACAATTGTTCATTTATTTGGCTGTCTAAACTTTGCTCCCCATGCAGTTTATAAACTGTCAAGCAAAGAGATGCATCATGTTTCAAATGCTGTAGCTTGCTTGATTTTCTTCTGTCCTTTTACCTTCGTCTTCAGTGGGCTCGAGTCTGAAATTTGACCTAGAACTGGGCTTGCACTGCCAGTGTTTACTGGTGTAATCTTGTGGAGATTACTCTCTTTGCCCTACATCTCATTGTCAGTAAAACAAAGGTCCCTATTATCATTTTCTAGGACCTGAGTTTTATAAATTTAATCCCCAAGTGGTAGCTTAGAAATGATTTTCTAGAGGCAATAGCATTACAGCTGAGTAAAAGGTATACACACCGTGCTGTTTACCTTCCCACACATGAACTAAATTTTACTGAAAACCAAATGACAGTTATTTAACCCTTTTTGTTCGTTCTGGTTTATCCTGTTTCTTTGAGTCAGTAATCAGAAGGTGAGCTTTTCAGAGGCCTCCATTAAAATGGCTCAGTGATTTATTCATGGCCAAACAGCATCCCCATGGTGGGTGTTTGACCCTCGGTTACCCACTGCTATTCTACTCCTTTCTTACAGGGTAATGGGAATTTAAACTGTCCATAAAATAATGTTAATACTGTTATTTATTTGCCTTATCAGTCATTAATTATATAATGATAATGTTTCTTTTTAAATATTGTTATAATTAAAATATAATTACATCATTTTCTTGCTTCTATTACCTCTCTCCAGATCCTACTAAGTCCCTTCTCCCCAATCCATCCCAGCCCTCACTCTGTTTCCTGGCTGCTGAAATAATACCTGAAAAGTAACAATATCAATACACATGCTAACTCAGAATGGGGATAATTTGTTTCTTACCATATGTTTATTTAATTTTGTGAGGATTTTATTTGGTTGCTATTGTTAGTCCAAACATTTCTAAAATCTAATTCAATCAATTGAAAAACTGAAAACTGGTATAGAAAGTGTTTCCATTAGTGGCCTTGGGGATCAATTTTCCTTTTCTCCACAGAATACAAATGTGCTACAAAGGGCAAGAAAGTCAGTCTAATGGACATTAAGAGACAAGTTCACGCTGAAAATCTTCACTTTAACCAGATGCACAATTAAGTTTCTTATTCTACTAGCTTATAATTTCTGCTATTTATGCATGCAAGATGAGAACAGACACGGTTCAATCACATTTTAAATTATTTAGAAAGTAATAAGAAATAAAATAACTCGAGATTAGTGTCAGTTTTTGGACAGCTGGTATTTAAATAAGCATAAGAAAAAAGTGGAGTTTCAAGAAAAAAAGACAGTGGTGTTTTCAAGTTGTTGCACTGAGCCAAGAGTTCTTCTGTGGCTTGGAGTGATTTCAATTGAGTTGAAATTCAAACGCATATAGAGCTTACAATGCACCTTCAACGTAGCTTTTCAGAGTCTATAGGAACTGTCAGGGGCAGAAAGATTGCCTCACAGTAATGAGTGTTGAATTGAACTATGCTTTTTGGTGTTTTGCTTTCTGAATTGAGTTGTTAGACAAGATTAATTGCACACAGTGAGAGTTTTAAATGAATGACTATGTAAAGCATTAAGTTCCTCTCTATGCCACTTGGGGAAAAATAGCTGGAAGGTTTAAACGAATAAATGTATTTAAAGCGCAAAATGCCTAGACTAATTTTAAAATTCCTTTACTAACATCCTTATTGAAAATAGAAATCCACTTTATTCATCTGTCTTGGTTATATGGCTCTGGTTGAAGTAATTTAATATTCCTGCTTTCTGCTAATCTTCTAGTTCAACAGAAGTAAACAATAGCTTTCATAAATTAAAAATACACTCTTCTGAACATGCTTATAAGATTAAAAAAACAAGGCTGTAAACATTTATGACTGAAGCAAACTAGATTGTTCAAATCCTGCCATGATGCATCGTGTATATCAATATGGCACTGGTATCAGTTAGAATGCAAACAAGCCTTTAAATGATGTGCCCCTTCATTTCAGCTGGAGAAGCTGCTTCACACCATCTGCCTATCAGATGGTTAGGAACCAGGACTGCGTATTAATGCCACATGTTCGATTTTCCTCCTTCTTGTAATGGTTAGATTCATATTGCTAATAGCTGTGCATGAGCACTGTCGATGAAATTTCTGTGACGGTGGAGTGATGAGATATTTATAAGCAGCCTGTCTCCCTGAATAATCAGTGGAAAGAATGCCAGACATAAATAACCTATCAATTCCAGAATAATAATAACTATCCTTGACCATAATTTCTTGCATGTTTAAACTTGTTTCTTTTAGGTTTGAGTTAGCAGCATAGACTAATAATGAGCTGTATTGAATATTTGAATACTTAAAATCTCTACAGTTTAAAATGATTTTTCAACGATTAGGATTTGAGAGATGCATTTTATATGGAAGTTAATGTAAAAGTAGACAGCATATCAAACATTTGGAAGTCATCTTGATGTCTTTGAAACCAAAGATCAAAGATCGGACTTTTCAAGTTAATGAGCAAACAAACAGATCTGAGAAAGGATTTGACAGCAATCTGTCTTCTTTCTTGATATTTATAATCTACAGTTGTAATCGTCTACTTATAACTAAGGGCACTAACTTATTGGAAATAAATATAATGAGATACTTCCTCTTTTGAAAAAGAGTGGTCAGGATTATTTAATGGTATTTGAAAAAATTAAAGACTGTTTAATGAAAGTTGAAAGCAAACACTAATTGCTCTCTTTACAAAGTAAGAGGTTGCCTTTACAAGCCCATTTTCTTTCCAAAAGTTTGACTCCTGCTATTGTTATTTGAAACAGCAAGGGCTTCGTATCAACACAGCACACAGAGTATTGGTTCAATGATTTTATGAAAAACTTTATTCATGTGGATGTATGCCATCACAGCCAAAAAGTTACATTCCAAAACCTTTGACATTGGTTTATAATGTTTAGGGAATGAAATCAAGGTGCTAATTATATCTTACTGTAAGAGGTTATTCATTCATTTATAAATCAAGGTGCTAATTATGTCTTTCTGTAAGAGGTCATTTGTTCATTCATTCATTTGCCCATCTTAAGTTATCTGCCTACCTTTATTGATCATTTTTGTTTGGATAGTTTGTCTTTTCCCTCTCCTTTTATTCATAGATAATTCGAGCATATATTTCTGTGATGATTTTTTTTAAAAAAACTCCCTCAGAGAAATCATTGCAATGACATTCCACACGTATTCATTTTATGATGAATAATAACAATTCATTATAAAAACAGAAACACTGTGTAAATTGTAGTGTAAATTTCTCACTAAGCATCTATATACAATGTAAAATATTTCTTGTAATACATTAAAGGAGTCTTCTGCAACTTCCACCCCCACCTTTCCTGTGAGCTACTGAATTGACTAGTTCTGAAAAGAAAATTAGTTGTTTTGATTGGGAAGAATTAAAAGCAGTGGCAATGTGAAAATGTAAGACACTTTGGAGTAAGTCACGGAAGCAGGGGAAGCTAAAGTTGCCATGAGTCTGAGGCAGAAAAGAAGTAGGGTCTGTGAAAATAGTGCCACAGAAGGGGTGAAGGAATAAGGTAGATATTTAAGGTTCCTGCTATTTCTACCCGAGAATAAGTCTTTGCTACATAAAAACATGTCATGGGTTGAATTCTTGGCATTCTTTCAATTATTTATTCCTTCCACTTTTCTTTTTCAAAGGAAGTTAATTATTGAACAACACACACGATACAACCCTCCATCTGAGGCTACAAAGACATTCACACTATGCTTTCACTAGAGACAATAAGGTTCAAGGGGTTTGAGAATTACCTTGGAGGTTTGAAAGGAAAGGACCACTGCAAGGCCATGGAACTATAATAGAGATAATGAGCTGCCAAATGGCTTGTGATCCTCTAAAACTTTATGCACAAAGCATCTACGGACACTCATGTTTTATATTAAATTATGAGATTTGGTGTTTCTCATGTATTCTCATATAATTTAACACAAAAATAAAGTGTTCATGTACTTTTCTCTTTTTAGCGTTTTCAAAATAACCGCTATATTTTCCTTGTGCCTCTTCAAGGGATCTTGTATGTTAATGATTTTTCCATTCAATGACAGGTCACACCAAACACCATGATAATAAAAAGCACTTGGTGTAAATATACCAAGAATCTATCAATATTTTGTTTATATATCTCCTAGGGGTGTAGCCATAATTCCCATATTATTTTAGCCACATCATCTTCTCTCCTATAAAATAAAAAGACATCAAAGTATTGGGTTGCTCTTCCCAGACAACACGGAAGGATGGGAAGATGATACATGTAGTAGTAAGATTACTATAAGCAAGTGCAGAATCTCAGAGTCTCCACCTCAGACCTTCTGAGTTAGAGTCACGATAGCATGATGTAGCTATACGCTTTGTTTGAAAGCTCCATGACTGGTTCTGACACATACTTGAAAGGCAAATTCCTATTCATCTGGGATGAAGGAAAACATGTTTATCACTAGTCCTGCTTGAGAGGCTGGGTAACGTCATGTATGTCTCTTGACAGCACTGAACCTTGAGATAATTCTTAAAAGGCAAAAGGTCTTTCTCTGATAGAGTGAATAGTTAGGAGTGTGAACATGTTTATTTGAGTGGTTACATCACCATGTGAAGGTGTCATAGGTATGTCTAGACCACAGAACCACAAGGCTCCCCCAACAATGTCACACCTGCATGTTGAAAAACTTAAGTAACAGAAAGTAATGTAGCCCACTTGGGTAACTGAAATTGCATTAGGTATTTCGGGCACAGAAATTAATCTGGCACTGGTGATATTTCCACATGGATTATCAGGGAAGCAAGCACTAAGAACCCTGTAAAGTATTAAATTTGATTGGAATAGCAGACAGTGAATAGCATCCTACTGCCTTCATCTTCCCTTGCCACGTTGACTACTATTGTGAGGAAAACATCATGGGTGGGGAAAGTGACAGGTTTTAAGACTGTACTGTATTTAATTCATACATGTGTGCACATGACACTTGAGAATTTACATATATGTTTTCATTGTTTCTTCAGCTTTCACTTCTAGCAAAAATTGGATTCTGTCATTTATAAACAAAAATATTACACAACGTTGGGTAAGAAAAAGATTAGGGGCTGAATCTTTGAAGATTTTGGTGAAGGGAGTAAATATGACGAAAACTGTATTATACGAAATTGTTTTTCCTTTTATTCTCTCTCTCTGTCTCTCTCTCATTTCGAGACAGGGTTTTCACGGTGGATTTGGAACCTGCCCTGGAAATAGCTGTTGTGACCAGGCTGACCTCAAACTCACAGAGACACACCTGCCTCTGCCTCCTGAGTGCTGGGATTAAAGGCGTGCACCACCACTATCTGGCTTTTACTTTGAGATTATAAAATAATTACATTATTTCTCCCTTCCCATTTCGCCCTCAAAATTCTCCAATATACCCCTCCTTGCTCTATTTAAATTCATAGTCTGTTTTTGATAAATTGTTATTATGTGCATATATTTATACATATATACATATATATCTTGAAATATAGCCTGTTCAGTCTGTATAATGCTATTCGTATGTGTCTTTTTGGGACTGATTATTTGATGCTGGATAACCCAACCCACTAGAGTTCTTTTCCCTGAAAAAGACTATTTAAAAAAAGCATTGCAGGAATTTAAGGAATAAGATATAGAAGTTTGCAATTGGGACAGTAGTGGACATGAAGAAAATTGGTTGAATTTAAGATATTAAAAATCAAGTACAAGAAGGGTTACTGGAACCGAAAGTCTATAATTGTTGCATATACCAAAATTTCCTACCTGTATTAAAAAAGACTTATGTAAAATTAGAATGCCAAATTGTATGTTATTCAGATTATAGCATGCATTCATTCATGTGCATGGTTGAGTTTGACACATGTACCTTTTAGAGTTCTATTAGAATTGTAAAACTTGGAAAAAGTTTCAAACAAATAGAAGATAATAACTTTACTAGAAGTAACTTGATGATTTAATAATATGATAATTGAATATTAAGATAAATATAAATGATCTAAAGTAAGGGACTAAGTAAAGTTTCCCATTGAAAATTAACACTTGGAGATGAATAAGGAATAAGACTTGTCCATACTAAGTATAATGTGCTATTCTTTATTAGTTTTCTTACTTGATAATCATTATTTCCTTTTTGGGCTCAGAATGGTTTTACAACAGAAGAAACTCTTTTCAAAAAAAATCAATTGGTTTTCCTAGGACAAGATCTTGAACAATTATATTTGTGTTATTTAAAATTTGCAGGCCACTATATAATTGCATCTCTATATTTTGAATGCAATTACTAGATCCTCCTGTAGCATGAAGCCAAGTAATAGGACTGAGAAGAGACATACATTACAGACAAGTCAACACCAGGAAATAGAGGAAAGGACAAAGAAGATGTTCACGTAGGTGACAAGGAAAAAATCAGGGAAAACCTTTTTCTGGGAATCACAAAGAGGGTTTAAAGGGAACAGGAAAGAAAATGCTCTGAAACATCTTTGAAGGAAATGAGTCATTGAGGAGAAAATTCAATCATAGGAAGATGAGAGAGTCTGTTCAAGTTGGGACTTAAAAGGCAGCAAATGCTTGTGCTAAACCCAGATGGATTCTTTGAATTTAGATCAATGCCTTTTAAGGAGTGGTTATGAGTTTTTCAAGCAAAGATCTGATCTGCAGATCTTATTGCATCCGGGTGAACGTGGTCAACACCTCTCTGCCCTGATCTGATGAGCAGGTCGAGTCTTCCGTGCACTGATTACCTAGCAAAGGTTTCTTCCAAGACTTCCACGTAATTCTATGGGCAGCAGCTTTTTGCTGTGGTAACTAGGCATAACGATTAGCGGGGAGGAAAGGAAAAAAGAGGGGTGTTCATTCTCTCTACCAACTGGGAGTGCAGATAAATCACACAGATAAATCCAGAAGGCCAGAACACAGTGCGCAGGATCTCTCAGGCAGCTGTGCGTAAAGATGATGCGTGCAGGGAAACACACACCCTTCTTGCATAGACTGCCAACGCTCTAGAATTAGGAGACATTATTCATTTTCCCCATGGCCTGTAACTTTTTTTTTTTTCAGATGGGTGACCCCAGGTTAGGATGGTAAAAAGAACTTTGTAAAAGTTGACATTTGAGAAGATAATATGTTTTCGGTTCAAAATTCTTTTCTTCCTATCGGTAGAACTGCACTTTAGGTCAATGGCTTTTGCTCCATGTGTCATATCTGATCTGTTATTATCTGTATGTCTATGATTAGACATACACGTAATGACAAGAGTCATTATAGACAAAGGAGGGACAGTAGTCATTCTGGGCTTAAATACAGCCTTTTAGAACTTGTGTTATATTCCATAATGCGTAAAGCAAACATGATATTTATCATTAATATGGTTTTACTATGGTGATCAGATTAATCTTGCGTCACTGAAATCAGTGCTTAAAGTCTTAATAAGTGGAAGGAAATTATTTGCTGAAATTTTCTGTATTTTTATTGATTAATTAATTAGTTTTCACCCAGTCTGGTCATATTTTCCCCTCCATCCATTGCTCCACTCCTCTCCACCCAGCCCCTCCCCTCCAACTCTCTCCCCCGACATTCCCTTCCACTTCTCCTTTCTCTTCAGAAAAGGCAGGTCTCCCACGTCTTTCAGCCAGCCAGGGCATATCACACTATATTAAGACATAAAAATTTTGAATCCTGCAGTTACTTAGCTGTATATTGACAATGGCCTCTGCCACTGAATAAGTGACCACTTCACAAGGAAAAGACATGCACACGAGGGCACATACAGTGCAGTGTTGCATGTACCATAACATAAATGTAAACATAGTCCTTACAGCCAGAAGCAAGCTGTCATCATCTCAGCCTAGGGAAGACTGGGGTTAAGACGTCAAAGTATGAGTAGAATTTCACTAGAAGAATGGCAGTCGTGGAAGTGAGCCACCTTTGAAAGCAGAGGGTTGATGCTGCAGGCCATGTGTGAGAAAAGGTGGCATGGATACATCAGAGCTTGAATGTGCCGGGATACCTCCAGTCAGGGAACAGACTTTGTCCATCGGAAGTAAGCCTTTGCATTAATCTGCAGTGCTGACTTTCTACCACCTGTAGAGGATGTTGAACAGGGAATGGAAAGTTCAGACTGTGTCTCTTCGAAAGTTCATTCTGTCCACATTTCCACTCCTGTGAAATATGTGAGTTCTGTTTCTGCTAATACTTAAGTAGAGAGTTTGATTAGAATTTGGACGCTTGTGTCAGTGTTGCATGGGCTGGTTTGGAACAGAAATATATTATCAGTATAACATAAAGGAATCAGATATTCTATGTTTGTATGTGTGTTATGGATAGAGATGGCCTATTATGCAAAAAATCTGAATTTGAATTGCTTTGTTCTGTATTTTTTTAAGGTTTGACTGCAGCAGCTGCAGCCGCTGCAGCTGCTACCAATGCAGCCATTGCTGAAGCAATGAAGGTGAAAAAAATCAAATTAGAAGCCATGAGCAACTATCATGCCAGTAACAGCCAACATGGAGCAGATTCTGAAAACGGGGATATGAATTCAAGTGTCGGTAAGTTTTTATGTTCACTGCCAGGATTCACATTCACCTTTTCATCGAGTTAATTTATACTTCAGAATAAAACTACTGGATACCTATTGATGAAATGAGTTTTTTTAAA
Source organism: Ellobius talpinus (assembly GCA_001685095.1). Lineage (NCBI taxonomy): Eukaryota > Metazoa > Chordata > Mammalia > Rodentia > Cricetidae > Ellobius > Ellobius talpinus. Next base: position 17,400 of record LOJH01005059.1, read on the forward strand.
GATCAACACAGAGGCATCCTTTTAAGTCTTCATTTTTTCTTCTATGATATAGATACCAAGAAGCTGGAAGTTATGGTTTTTAATATAGGATCAGTTCTACAACTAAATTGTAGGCTACAAATAATGAATTGATATATTTCATAATGCAAATGAGTTTTAAGAATAAAAATTATAAAATTATTGTGTAGGTAATTAGATAGAAATATGTGTGTATTTAATCCTACATGACAACTAAAAATCATTTTAATGCATATACTATAAAGTAAAAAATTCATTACCATCAACAGCAGAGTTTTTGCATTAGCTTTCTTCATTCACACAGGATGCTTTTCAGGTTTCTTGTGTGAAACCATGAAAAATAAAGATATCATATCTGCTTTGCTATATTCATCCATATAATATAGTTTATTTTGCAGATTGGGCATTTTAAGAGATTATAAACAACAGATGATAAGAAAAATGACAATTTCAAAATATAATGTACTAAGAGTTACTTAAATCTTTTACTTTTTTGTCATATAATATAATTGATGCCGGGCAATGTATGCATTATGTAAAACTAAAATTCTCAGTTCAGAATCCTGTTTACTTCAGGCAATGAAGACTGCACAAAGCTAAAGTGTGTATGAGGGGTTGGGCAACTAAAGCCTTTACTCTGTTGCCAGAAATATGCATTATTTTTGAACATTCCTTCTATCCACAACTATTGCAAAGACATCTCCCATTTGAAAAGAACAATATTAACTTCCCCTGATCACCTGGCTTTCTTTCTCTTAACTCAAAATAAAACCAAATGCAACCCTTTTAGCTGTGCAGACTAAGCACGTGACTTGTGAATCTGGCTTTAAATATGGATTAAGTCTTTTAATTAATGAAATATTTGTCATCAGGGTGTTGATGTGACGAAACATTTCATACTGTTCATATACACTAATGTTTTCCTTGAAAGTACAGAATTTATGCTCGAAATACAATTTAACAAAGGAAAATTGCTTGTTATCCTTTCCAAGAAGGCTTGAAGTGAACATAGAACTTCATCACAATTCAATCAATTTCTCTTTTCATGCAGCATATTAATGTTGCTTCTTAAGCTAATCAATAGCTCTGTGCTTTCCAACTATTAGTTTGTACTAAAAGGGTTTTGATGAAATATTACCAATTGCAATAATTATCATTTCATTGCAGTTCCTCATAAGCACTGTAGTAAGTGATTTGAAACATATATAACAAACACAAAATAGCACTTCATCCCTGAAGGTAAAGGACCACTTCTGACACTAAAATGGTAAGACTAGATCTCTCACCAGGACCTCATAAGGGCAACTGAATTGAGAGTGGCTGTTGGTGGCTCTTCTCAGAGCAGTGGAAACATGGAGGACCACCTAAAGAGATGATGCTACAGCAAACCAGTTCAGGCACATACCAACACTTACACTGCTTTAAAGTCTAGGGACAAGGCCAAGAAAGCAGAAAATCACTTAGCTCATGGTTGGTAGATGCCATTTTAGACTTTACATCACATAATGGATATTGTAGCAATATTGAAGCAAAATGAAAGAATTGTTATGCTCTCTTTTTTAGAACTACATGTAGAAGGGCTTAAAATAAAACTCCTTTGTTTTGCCTACTGAAATAGGTCAACTTGCTAACTTATTATAGAAATAATTTATCAGTGATTACTTGGCAGGGAGATACCAAGATCTTGAAAGTTGGTAGTCCCAGGGCAAGGCTAATCCATTGAACTCCAGACAGGCTGACCTCTGTAATGTCCCAAATGAGGGAAACTTTTGACTGCAAATACTGTACAGTAGTGGACTGTGTTCATGTCCTCTCCCATAAAAAATCTACTTACAAATTATAGTTACTATTCAAAACGATGCCTTGATTATGTTTAAATTTTCAGAATAAACTTACAATGCAGGCCATTCCTGGTAAAAGATGCTTGAAGCAGGGATTAAGAGGGACAATACCCTTTTAAGGAAATCTTTTCCAAACAAACCATCTCTTAATTTCTCTGAAGAGCTGAGCAGCAGTTTTTCAGAAACCAACAGGCAGAAGTCAAGAAGCAAGTGGCTCACAATTAAAGCATTAACATGCATCTCATATTTTTAGTATGCAATAATGCTTACGTAGTGACCAAATTACAACTCCCTTTAATTATTTAGGTACTTAGGCTATTATCATGTCTTAAAATATAAACAATTTAAATATACCATTATATTTTAGTTGTGAAAATAACATTTTCTATTAGTTGATAGCTTGCTATAGTGTTATAACATAGTGTGAGCTATCATACATCCATTTGAAGCAAGAGAAACACTTAATTGTGTCTTCTTAGAAGACTAATACTAAGACATGTTTGCAGCAGTGGAATGATAGACTCAAAGGGACACACATAATTTATATTTTGGGTCTCTTCAGCTCATTTGGGGAGGTCTTCTGGTGCCATTTTCATTCCATTCTTAACATAGTGCAATTGTCTTTGAGTTTGGAATTCCTACTGTCTTTCATAAAAACCCAGACTCTTGGGAATTTATTTGGAAAGTGTAAAAAGTGAGTATTATGTAGGAGGAGAGTGGCTGTAAAGGAGAAAGGAACCCTGTGAAGGTCAGAGCAAACTGTGCATAGATCAAAGTAGTTGCTGAACTGAGCAGTTTTTATGGCTCCAGGCTTCTCTGAGGACAATTCCTGCTTCTTTTAAGTGCTCAATAACAATTTGATTACGACTTTGAAAAGTTACGTAGACTTTCCGAGCTTAACCGTTCAAGGCAACTGGGGAATGACACAGCATGATAATTGAACTATGTGTGCCTAGTGTTTAGTATGTCATTCATTATGTGTGTTCCTCACATTGTTTACTTGAAGTTTGGTGTTACTTTTGCTAATAGAGTTTCCTAAAATTGCCTTCCTAAAAGTCACTTTCTTCCCATTTATACTGCCATCAGCAAGAGCTTCCCCCTTTGCATTCTTCCAGTCTTGGGTACATGTTACTTCGGCAGCTACAGAGCTAAGAGAAAACTTGGAAACATCTTACATTGTACTCCGTTAAGCTTATAAGTTCAGTTCATTGTAAAAATACTGAAGTGATCTATCATACACCCAGTATGCAAGGACCACAGAAGTGTTAATGGAAAAGACTGGCCTACAGCAGCAGGCGGGCATGTGTTGTGTTCTGGCAGTATCAAGAGTATCAGTCATTGTGAAGTGGCTAGGAAGAAGAATTGAAGAGTTTGTATCTAGAAGGCATCCTAAGACCCTCAAGCCTGTGACTCAAAATCAAACTCAATGCTTTTGTGAATCTGCCTACAAAGAAGAATTGAAGAGTTTATATCTAGAAGGCATCCTAAGACCCTCAAGCCTGTGATTCAAAATCAAACTCAATGCTTTTGTGAATCTGCCTACAAGTTAGCTCTTTGTAGGAATAACACCTTTCACAGAGGTTCTGCTCGCTCTTGATGTATTGTTACTACTTAGACTTGCCCGCGCCCAATGACAATTCTAGTTTTATATGACTTCTGTTCACTAGCCTCACAAGGTTAGCCATACACTTTAGGCTTTCCTATACAGGTACATGTTTTCAATTCCCTAGTTAACAAATCCCTGGGGCTCAAGAAAATAGATTTTGTTTCTGCTTGATTTGACTAGATTTGGCTTGATGAGGTGGATAGATATTCTTGTGAAGGATGGGTTTCACTGATCCATAATGAGTTTTAAAAATTAGCTAGGAAAAAACCACACAGTTTAGAAATCCTGTTGTTGACAAATAATTACTCTGCATTCCAATTTTAGATGATAAACTTGAGTCTACATCTTTGCAAGAGGTTGATGACTGTAGGAATGGTTGAGGAGCTCAGGATAGATCCGAGTGGGACATCAGCTTGTTGAGTAAAATATATAGCCACATCACCGTTCTCTCTCATCCACAATCAATTGGATTCTTTTAGTTTAATATTTACTCGCTAAGATGAGATACTAGTCTGCATGGTGATAAACAGTCTGCTCCTGGCATCTGAAGGTGACCTGTCAGTTCATATGGACAAATCTCCTGCTTACTGAAATGTACAAAATAAATCATTAAAGCAGGCAGGTGCTCATTCCCAGATTTAAATCACCATAGATTTATGATTTGAATTAATGCTTCATTTGGCCAAAGAAATAGATACTGAGACAAATGATATGCACTGGTTGGTGTTTCCATACTGTAGCTATCCTGATATTGATTACTGAGATGTCTTAGCAATCTCTTGTTTATATCAAGTACTATCTTGTGACAGGTTGGCTGATATGAGCTACATTCCAGATAAGAAGGAAAAATGTCCTGGATTCTTTTTAGTGGCAACACTTTCTACAGAATATAGGCCAGATAAATGGCTACTTTTTCTTCCTTAACAACTGATCTGCATAACCAGCTTAAAAAGGCTGCTTGCAAATTGGAACGGGGATATTGGAAAAGGAAAATTTAAAACCAGTGAACTCAAGGTCAATTTGACAGAATCCATAACTGTTTCTTTTTTTTTAAAATCTGTTTATCTTTTCTTTTGGCATTATGGTCATCTTCGGGGATACTAAATTAATCACAATTTGTTTAATCTAAATAAAGGATCCTTAATTCTACTTCTAGTTTCAAAATGCTATCTAAATATTGACATAAAAAGAATCTCAGACTATCTATGTTATCTAAATAAATACTTGCTAAACCTAGTGTCTTGCTTTATTAAAGAGAGCCAGGAAATACGCCTTTAAAAATAAATGCATTAAATATTATTCCCAAGGACAAAGTTTTGTGAAGCATAAATTTACCAAGAGTCAAGAAAAGAATACATTCCTCCTCAACATTTTATTTAAGGAAAACACTATGTACACAGTTTAGAAAATACTCAGAGGATTTGAGAGGGACCTTTGCCACTGGCTAATATCTGACTCATAGAACTGGTAAACAGCTATCAACAATAGTAGATTGCTGGCTTCGTAGGAAATGAGTTCATATCTATTCAAAATGTGATCTCAAAACAGATGTCCCAAGAAAATCTCATTGTTTAAACTATAGTCATAACCCCCTAACTGCTGTTATTACTTCAAGGAAATGAAGTCATCTCACGACTTCAGTATTTTGTCTTTCTGAACTCTGTAACATATAGACAAGTCTGTGTTAGTTCAGTAAATGGCAAAGCTGAGTAAATGTGTGTAGGAAGTACACGATTCTTTTAAAGTTCTTCTCAAACTAGAAGTAGTTAACAGGATGCAGGAGTTTCAAGCAAAAGTAAGGACCTCATTTGGGTTGAGAATGTGTTCTTCAGTCTTTCTCCCCCTGCTTACTTTCCTTGTCCTCCAACAAACAAAACACATTTATTAAAAGGACAAAAAGGCCAAGCACAGAGGGAGACAAAATATCTTCCTTAGTTGATACTAGGGAACACCCCCTTACCTTGAAACAAGAAAAATAACCTTAAGAATATCCTGCAGATAGAGAATAATTCACCCCAAAGTCATTTCCTTTCTTCTAACACACATGTCTATTTTGAGGGAAAAGTGTCATTTTATGATTTCAGGAAAAAGTCTTGGAGATCTGGAGACAGCAAATAAAAGAAAACTGAGAGCCAGGCCACCACACAGAGCTCCGCAGTTGCACATTGGATCCTGCCTTGGCAGCGTTAATGAACCTCAAATCCTTCCTATAATTAGATGAGGGAATTGCTTATATTTTCAAACAGATGATGCTGCTATAATGAAACGATTGACAGGGAATTTAAGAGTGTCTACAGTAGTCATTTGGTTTCTGTTATGAAAAAAAGTTTAAAAAGAAGATTGGCTTTAGACATAGATCCTAAGAGAGATAGTAATTTACATACCATGCTATGACAGGTGTCTTTGTACAGCAAGAAATAGAATGGAAGACTTTAGAAAGAATGGGCAGGTATAGCAATTTTTTGGGGAGGGGTGTCCTGTGCTTAGTCTGCTTAGGTTCTTTAAAAGGGGCCGAGACTCAAGAGATGGATCCGGATTGAGTGCACAGCTGTAACTGCTGATGAGCTAATTGCTCCTTATCTCTCAGCCCCATTCATCTTCATTTTTTACCAATTACTGAGAATTATCTATGTTCTCAGTTGGATATGAGAGTTAATCCTTTTTGGTTAAGCTGGCAGTACTGTGAGCTGATTCCAAATCGGAGGGTGAAAAAGCCAAAGCAAGCTTGCTCTAAAAAAACGTCTCCAGTTCAATTACAGTATCACTGGTTCATAAGAAATTTACTATTGTTTAACCGATTAAATGTGGATTTTATTTTTTAAACTTTAACATTATTTCCTAATAATAAATTGAAAGTGTTTACTTCTTGCCTGATGAGTAAGATTTAATAACATTGCTAGTCAGGTTCTAGTAAACATGGATGGATACATGCCTACCCTAAAAGTCCGAAATAATTATGCCACCCAAAATGTAGACTATTTTAGGACTGATAACTGCCAATTTACACCTAAAACTTTTAACTCATGCTTTCATTCCTTGTGCCCTTACACATGGTCAAGAAAGGATGCCCAACCATGAACTTTTCATAAATGTCACATTAGTGAACTAATGGAAAGCAACACAAGCATCTCTTAAAAGTGCAGTAACTGCCATGACTTGTAATTCAATTGATTGTGAATAGGCCATATGGTTAACATCATTCCCTATGCAGAGGATGTCTTCATACCCTGACATCTAACACCAAGCTACTCACCCCATCATTAAAACAAAGAAAGGGATTAGGTTACATTTTCATGAATTCTGATGCACTTATAAATGTTTAATATCGCTAGCATTTTTCCTTACAAAATATTTTAAAGAAGATAATGTAAAGAATATATAAATGGTTCACTTAATTTGAAATTGCATAAACAGACTTGGTGTGACAATAAGACACCTTATATGGTTTGACCATGGAAAAGCCTTCAGGTATATTCACAAAATAACATGGGAGAACATAAAATAAGCTGTATGAGATGATTTAACTTCTACTGATAAAAGAGTCAGTAAGAACGGAGCTATTTAAATAAATCCTTTAATGCTTGTCTTTCATTTTAATAGCAAGGATCCCAAAGGACACTACATTCTGCTTTTTTTTTTAAGTTTTCTTGACTTTCGAGGAATCAATAGAAAATAAAATATAAAAAGTCATTCTTTGAAGTGATTTTTCCAAATGAAAGAAACCCTACAAACAACTTATATGTCTCAGCAAGGACACTGGTAGAATGCTGTGGTTCTTTGTTTATAAATACAATGTAACCAGTCCATAGGATGGATCCGAGTGGACAGTATTTACTTTGACTGTGAGGACAGGAGGGCAGCATATCTTTTCCTTGGTGCTGTGCATCAGTATTGTTAATGTGTAGAAGAGGCTGCACAAGGATTTATGTAGTTTTAGCACAGAGAAAAGTTGTGGTTGCTTACAAAGTATGGTTTAAAATAGCTTAATTAAATGTGGCATAAGCAGTCTGAGCTCCTCACCATATTGAGTTGCTGGGGCTTCTTAGAGAGAATTCCATCAAGTAAAGTCATGGGAATGACAATTATCAACATAATATATACTCGTGTTCTGATGTTTTACATAAGCTTAAAATAAAAAGCATATCTAAATCAAGCATCTTGATCTAAAATATGCCAGGTCACATTCAACTCTTTAATGAACAGACAACTTTATTTGACTCACTAGTATGTTCCACTGGTTTTTTTTTTTAACATTTAACTTGTTATGGTGAACAATGTGTATTTGAAATAAACCTAGCACTTTGTGTTTTCTAAAAAGTTAATGTTCAGTGATATCTATTTTCAAATAGCTTATGAAATCCCGGTATTAGTAAGCGTACTAACAGAGACAGCCCTAGAACTCAGCACTTTGTGAGTGTGCACACAAGTTTAGCTCACTGCACCTGCCACAAGACTGAGAGTTTCCCTTTTTTATTGCTCTAATTCTTTTCTGAAGTATCCAAGCTCTCCAAAAACTGAACAACGTGGCTGGAATGACCATGGATTTTCGAACTGAATGCAAAGTCGCATAACCAAAGGATTTGAAAATAATGCAACAGCTGACATTAAGTGTCTAAAAGTGTCCGTTTACCTAAGATGAACAAATGTGGCAGAGTTTTAGATGCTCTTGATGCCACGACCCCTCTCTTTCTCTCAAACCTGGGATAATCTGGAAAATAAGAAAGAATGGAGGATTTAAATATGGCTTTCTTTAACAGCAGGTCATAATGGAAACAGAGACCTTATAATTCAGTGCTGAGAGAATTACCAGTTTGATAATGATTAGGAGTGTTGTTATTAAAACAGTATGTGCAGTTCATTTTCAACAGTTTTGAATTAGAGTCTGCGCTAATGAAACGGATACGGTTTCCTTCACAAAGGGCAGATCTGTTAGTTAATATCGCTGCAGCAGTTCCTCGCAGACCATGCCTTTAGCTCTATTTGTATTTCACAGCTTGATAAGCAAAGAGTGTTGATTTTCAAGGATCCTGCTGATGAAAGGTAATGGCATTATTACATCTTTATCTCAAAAGCAGAACTGAGTGGTAAATGATTTTTTTCAGCGTTGCACAAAAGATTTCTTGGTTAGAAAGTCATTTTTATTTCTTTACATCATTTTCGTCTTGGAAATGATATGTTATTATTTAATGTCTGCACAGCAAGCTTGAAAGCACCTAATAGCGAATGTATTGGAAGTGAAGTACCTCCTGTTCACAGATATGGATCTTCTCAGTCACACGCTGTACCAGCTGTCATTCCAGCCATACTGCTGTGATTTAATTAGTCTGTTTATGTCCTTTCTAATAATATTTCCATCTCTATGAAAGGGCAAATGCGACAGGGACTTTTCCCTTTCTGGTTCCAGAGACTGAAGAATGTGGCCTCCATCTGATATGTGGAGATGCAGGATTGAATCACCATTCCTGTCACTTCAAGCTGTTGATAAATTGTTCAGCCAAAAAGTATACTTATTTCCATGGGGGTCATCTGTTGGCTGGTAGCAATAATCTGCATAGGGACAAAGCAGAGGGGGCAAGTGCATTGGGGTATACACCTTATCACATATAGCATATTTTTATATTTATGACTAATTATATGTATTAACTAAAGTTTAAAATAATTTATAATATAGGTACTGAATTTCTACCTGTCTGGTGTATGCCTTTATGGCATGTTTTAAAATGAAAAAATGAAACATTTTGGTATTTCTCACTAATGTTTTTCATTGTATTAGGTAGAAATCTCTATTAAAGTGATACATTTTACAATTTATATGTGATGCCTTTTAAATTTTATCTGTGTGATAAAATGAGTTTAGGTCTCTGAGTAAGGAAATTTCAGTTTTGTGAAAGAAACTGTGTTTTAGGTTTCCCAAGGAAAGATTTATTCACGATTTTCGTAAAATATTTAATGATTTTATAATATTTTTCTAGCAGGAGTATTTAACTTAAAGAATATTCAAAGATATCTATATACTTTTGATGAGTATATGTAAATTCATGAATAAATATAAAGGTGATGTGATCTTATTTAATATAATGTGTCAATTAGCAATTTATTCCCAGACTCTGTGGCATGTGAGTAGCTCAACTTGTTTCAGACTCTGGCCTTGGAGCATTCTTGCTTTTCTTGCTGCTTAAGATTCTGTGAACATACAACATTACAGGAGACATGGCTGGGGAAAAAAGAAATCAATTTTTGAAACTAATTTGTTTGTTTTTAATTTCACCCATATTTGACTTGAGAACAAGTCTGTAACAGTCTATATAGCACTTGATCCCATGTATTCTTGTCTATGTTGTGGAAATATGCTGATTTCTCTTCCAATCACCCCTATAAATCCTGATATTATGGCACAATGCTTGCTAGATGAATTAGCTAGAGTTTTTCTATTTTTGTCTGTTCCAATTTTTTTGTGAAACAAATGTGTAAGTTTTAGAGTGGCATCTATAAATATAAGCTCTTTTAGATCAAGTGTTAACATGTGCAATGTTCCACCACTGAATAAATAGAAAGTTTAAAAATCCTAATCTGATAAAAGTTCATAGTTTATTGATGAATATTTTTGTGACAGCTGAACCCTCAGTCACCCAAAGTTACCAATGCTGGTATTCAATTTGTCTTTTTGTTCTTTTATTCATCTGCCACTGTGCAAACTACTTCTACATCAAGAGAAAAACTTTGCTCTAGAGTATTTCTGAATGCATGTGTAAGGCAACAATTAGTTGTAAAATTTCTTATCTCTCTCTTTGTGCATGTTGGTACTATTTTCTATAATTTACATTTCTTTTCATCACAAGATGACCTTACTCATCAAATTGCAGCAAAGATACATACAAATATGTATCCACAAATTAGTTCACATGCATATGTACACATACATATACACAACACACACACACAAATTTATCACAGCCTTTGAGCTTCTGAATATCTCTCACCAAACTATAACAAGTCTAAATTCTATTTCATAATGTGTTTTCTTTTGAAATTTAGTTTCTTAATTGTTTTGTTGTGGGGAAAACAAAATCCTCAAGAGTTACAAATTTGGCAGCAATTCAATAAGAGTGGAATTTCCTTGTTTCAGCACATTTCTAGTACTGTCTGTACTAAATGTAGATGATTAAGCTATCTTGACATGAACCATTTTGGTGCTTTGAAAAAAAACTCACCATGGAGCATTTGATGGTATTTTTTATTAATTGGATAAATGAATTGTGAGCTGTGTGATTGCATGATGATGCACTCATTTAGCTGTTGCCTTTTGCCTTTCCTAAGCTCTGTCATATTGGGTTTATAAATGGAACACAATGACCTTTGAAACAGTGACGGAAAGGAAGGAAGAAACACAACTTGAAAGGACAAAGTAATTAATATCAATGTGTTTGTTACACATCCATGAGGAATTTTAATCCTTTGCTCTCCACAGTCAATTTGTGGTTCATTTGTTTGAGTAAGAGAACACGATTTTTTATATTTACTCATTTTTAATCTTATCTTTCATAAAAGCCAAACATTTTGGACATATAACACACAAAACTATATTGCTTTTAATAGGCAAAATCTATATACATTTTCAAGATTTGATAGTATCTCTCTTGAAGCACAAATAAATTAGTAATGAATCTGCACATATACAAATATAAATGCATACATGATATTAATGTAAATTTATATGATGTACTATAAATAGTATATTGTGTCCTTGGTTATATTCACTTCTTGAACAGATCATTCTTTTGAAAAATTTAGAATCATAATTTATCTCATGCCTTGGCCTATAGTATATTGTTGACATAACCTGATTCAGGAATATTATACAACACATTTATTACTTTAACGAGCTGACCTGAACTCCAATGTCATGTATTATTTCTTTTTTCAAAATTGGCAAGTGTATTCAAGTATGCTGTGGAAGCCTGAGCAACCTTACCTTTATGCTTTCTCTCTATGCCCTTGCCAGTTTTTACTTAACTGAACAAACAAACAACAGCAAACAATTCTGTGGCATTAGATTCAGCAAACTTGCACCTCCTATTTCCTCTCATAGTTTAATTATAGGATATCATCAATTCAGTATTCAGGTTTTTGAAATATTGCTATTGTTGCATAAAAACAACAAATAAAACAAAGTAATCCAGGCTTGACATTTTCAAACACATACATTGAAAGGCTTTCACTTCTAATTGATTTTTAAAAGAGTTCCCTGGAAAAATGAGCTCAGAAATGTTCCTAACAGTTTTGGCAATGTCCCAAAAAGCTTATTCAAAGCATAGTTCAGCATTTTCTGAGTTCTCTGTCCTAAAAACAATGTGTCCCATAATTGGCTTAATATATACTAATATCAAATTCTCTCCACAGACATCATTTTTAAGACAGAAATTATCAAAGTGATTACAATATGAAGCAATTTACTTTTGTCAATCATTAAAATGTTTTAGAAAATTATCGATTAGCAAGTGATATATTGTAATTTTCTGAAGTAACATATTCTCTCTGATATCTAGGGGTTTAGTGAAGCTAACAAAAATATTTTCAATATATTGATATCAGAACTACCTTTGTTCGGGTGTGAAAAACTTCCTCGGACAGCTAAAATAAATGGATATGACATCCGTTCTCTATTAACCAGTGCACAGGGTAAAATACAACTGACATTGGCCACAGCCATTCTTTTAAAAAGGCTCCTGCTAAGTATTTCAGGAAAAATGATTTCATTGACTAGTTGTTTGTCAATTCCTGTGCTTATTTTATTGATTGCTTTTGGCTGTATGGCCCCATGATTGATGGTGTATCTGCTTACTCTGGGTGATAAGAGATCAATTTACACAGAAAACAGATAAACATGTCCTATTTAGCCTCCTACTTTCAAATAATATTAATTTTGTAGTCATGTGTTTCTTGAAAACTACAGTTTAGAGTAGCTAAAAACTTTATTTTCTTCTTATGGGTCTTTGACTTTTTATGTGTGATTTTTCTCAAACATTATTGGGTGAAATATACAATTTTTAAAGTCTGACCAGCCAAAATGAATCATTCATTTGTAAGCTTTTATTTCTGTGATGAAGACAGCAACCTGATTGTGTAATACAGACATACTCCCCTAGAAATCTCAAATGATTTGTGACTTGGAATTCGTGCAGTGCAGACAGTGTCCCATTTATTCAATAACCAGAAATTCTGATTCCTTCTCTGCCAGTCGTTGATGTTGAGAAACAAAGGTGACTGAAAGAATGAGCAAAAATAGATGAACGAACTGAGCAGCAGGGACAAAGGGTGAAGCAGTCACCCAGCAGAAAATATTACCTTAGTTGTCAAATGAACCGCTGTCCAATTGAAGTTGCTTGGAGGAAATAGGTTTTTCCTTTTTAAATTAATTTATTTACTTTTATAAAAAGAAAATAAACAATCCTTTCATCAAAGTAGGTTCTTCAAAAATATTGTCATTTAGTATTAAAATTAGATCTTTTCCCCCTTAAATTTTAGCATTCAACCTGAATCGGAAGATAATGAATTGGCATGTTTATTTCTCTGTCTCCGTCTCTGTTACAATTTGAGCTTTCAGAATCCAATACTTTATCCATTCATTTTTTTAAGATACAAACTCTCTGAAATCTGCATGACCTTTCTATTTCATTTTAGCCACAAGTAGTCTCTGAAGTTTTTTTTTTTGCTTCCATACCTTCACCTCACCTCTGCAACAGTGTACATGAATATCCTTTGCTTTGATCCTTAGGATGCTCCAAAATTTATTAATGCTCTATAACGCTTCCCTTTGCACAATTTTTGAGACAGATGAAAGAGGGATGAAGGGAAGGGAAAAAGAGGAAAAAGAGAATGAAAGGCAGGAAGAGAAGTGAGGAGGGAGAGGCAATCTGTCAAGCACTTAATGTGTGCATATTTTAAGAGATTGATAATCCCCAATAAACCTTTAACTGAAAAGTTTTGTCATATTTCATGGTATGCACACTTCGATTCTAGAAACAGACATTACTTTATTCAGTGCACATAACACCTCCTTTAATTAGCCCTTAATAAGCTTGGTTTAACTGGGATTTACCAGAGAACAGTGGTCATTAACATTACCCAGATTAAGACTGTGTTAATTACTATTGATAGATAAAATAACGTGCAAAATGGTTTAAATTATTTCTATCCTCATAAATTGAAAGGAAACTGAATGTTTTAAGTGAAAGTAGTAGTTTATTCACACTTAAAATTTAATATTACCTTCTGTGGAAGTCGATGCACCAAGTAAGAAGTCACCTGTTTCATAATTTAAATTTTATGGATTCCTTAGGTTTACCACAAATCAAGCAACCTTCAAACAAATTTTTATGATTTTCATTATCTATATGTGGAGATATTTGGAATTACTTTGTGATTTATGTTATGGAATCTGAATAAGTAGCAAACAGATATTTAGATTAAGCCATATCTTTAAAAGTTTTAACTATTTAAAATTTATTAACTAATAAATCTAAATGATTTCTTGTATCTTGAAAAGAATTTTGTTTCAATGGATGAAATTACTATATTGATGTTCCTTTGAACACTTATCTCTGACCATGCTATGTATTTTCCAAATTGCGTTTAAATAAATGAAATTCTGCTGTATGTTTTCCTTCTGCATGATTTCTTTGCCCTTCATCAGTTTACTCAACTATTCTTTTCTAGGTCCTAAAGAATAATTATGTTCATCAAATATTGATTATGAGACCACCAATCAGATCAAAATTCACAATACCAATGGCTTTCTTGTAGCTTTCATCCTTCATAAAATTTTATAGTTTAATTATTTTATTTCATAATAATAATTTGTTTCCCCTCTATTAAAACCCCACCAAAGAACTTTTCTGTGTTTCCAGGAAAAAAGGGGAATTATAAATAAGTATAATGGCTCTGCCTTTGTCGTTCCTGAGTTTATACGTCTTACAAATTTTTTTTTGGTTTGATTTGGTTTTTTGGTTTTGTTTATTTGATACTTCTCCTAGACAAGTTAAAAGAACTCTGACACGTGGCTCTCTGTTTTCCTATGTGACATAGCTGTTTATTCATCTTTGAAATCTTTTCTTGAATTCATAGCATCTCTTTCCACAGAGCTGTTAAGAATCAAGTTAAAAATCTCCCTTCCATTGGATTCCAGAGTAATTTACAGCCAGTTCTTCTTTTATCTTGCTTTGTAATATTCAGACCTTGACACAGTTATCCTGAGGATTTTCCAATGTAAATTAGTTTATAAGTTGAGCCTTAAATGAAATTTCATTGATCTTATACTGAAATTTGACTTCTTTTAGGTGACATGAAATATCATGCATAGATGCCTCCCTTCCTTTGTGTATATTCTTGCTCTAATTTTCCCTACAGTCCTTCCTATTAACTAAAAAGCTACTTGACAGCATTATGTCTTCACAGTCTTCTTGAAAACTGAGGAATGGATTTCCCTTCTTTTATTATTTGAGATTATAATTTTATTAAACATTTTATCTTCCATTTTATCCTTCCTCTCCTGCAAACACCTTCCAGTTCTCCTTAAATTTATGGTTCTTTTTTGCACTAGTTATTGTATTCATTTCTATATATTTATATGTATATATACCCTCAATACAACCTGTATTAATCAGTATAATACTACCTGCATGCATGTTTTCAGGGCTGGCCATTGGCACTGAAAAAACAATTAGTGTGTTCTCTGAGGAAAATCTGCCTCTCCAATTCCCAGATTTCATAAGGAGCCTAAAGCTCTTTGTGTAGTGTTGAGGCCTCATGACTTTTTTCCTTCCAGTTGGCATGTTTGATGGTGTTATCCTTGTTGAGCTTACTTGGGACAGATGTATTGGTATGATATTACTGGTGTAGCTTCTTATGGTACTAGGAACCACAACCTCACTGTTAAAACTCTGCTTCTCCTCTGTTCTTGAGTGATTAAATCTATTTCCTAACATTTAGTAGAGTCCTTCACTATTGCTGAATTTAACTAAGTTATTTAAGTGTGTCCTTGATCTCCTCTCTTTCATATCATCCATTATTTCTGTAATAACCCTCAAAATTTATAGTAATATCTTTATTTTTAAGTCTTTTTGCCTCCATATTGTTCCCCCTCAGGGATCACAGGATACTGGGAGGAGACTAGCATGACATTGATGATGAATGGACAGTATGTAGCTAGTCAACAAATCCTCCTGAATTATTGCTTATGGAATGAGTCCTTAGTTATAAAGAAGGATTTTTGCTCACTACCCAGTATAGAGTCTCTTTTCTAATAATTCATATTCTTTCTAAATCATCTATTTTTCCACTTCAAGTTACTTTTTTTTCAGTGTCAGCATTCTGGAGTTTTACTGTGTATTATTTTAGCTCTCATTTCCTTTAAGCACATGTCTATCTACTTACCGTTCTCATTTAATCTGAAACATAAAATGATGATATTGTTGGTGTTTCCATTTTACAGATGAGTAAATTGAATCTCTGATGAATGTTATTTCTGTTCTAACTTTATGTGATTTTTTATGGTAGTATAACTCAGAAAGGATTTTCTTTTTGGATTTCCACTTTAGTGATGATTCCAGTTTATCAGACAAAAGAAGCTTCATTCCAATTGATGAATACTGAAGCTATTGCGCCAGGCACTTAAGGTCTCAAGTAATTTTGCCAATAGTTGCTTTGAGGACCTTAAAGAACGGTAAACTTTAATCATATTTTACTATTAGGTTAATTGCAGTGTTGAGGATTTTACCTATTTATATAGTTCTATGATCTAGAATATAACATAACATCTGTAAATTAGAAGCTTAAGTCATTCAAGCAAGCTGTATATCACTCTGTAAGGAGTAAGATGTGACTAGAACATTTCAGGAGAATGTGGAGAAAGTACTTAGATTTCACTGAGTATAATTTTCAGCACTCCAGAGAGTGACAATAAAATGACTTGGCATCGCATTACCTTTATTATTTATCATTCTGCTTCTTACTCTTGCTCAATAAATTGCTCTAACATTGTAAAATGAAAAATACCTTTCGTGACTATGTCCTCATTTAATATCTATGCTTTATCAATTTTCTTATGATTTTCTACCAAATAATACACATTCTCTACATCTAAGATGTTGTGCACAGTGCGTTCCTTAGATTACACTATAAACCCTTTGTGGCAGGGACCTTGGCGTTTTATACACACTATAAAGCACCATGCATACCTGGGGATTTTATGAATAATAATAAAAGGGAGGCGAAAGGAGCCTTCATCAGCAATGTTTTACTTTGCATGTGAATTTAGGGGTGGATTTCTGCTGTAGTCCTTATTTCTGAAGGAACAGCTGCTTGTATTACCGAGTTTGAGTCTAACGAAAACATGTAATATTAAATCTGAAAATTTACACTGTTGGTGTAGGCAAACTAAATGAAGCAATACAATTTGCTTTCTCCTCTCCATTATGAAGATATTGTGAAGTATGGTATGTGGATCATAAAATCAAACATTTTCTAACACAGCTGTGCATGAGGAAATGAAATATCGCAGGTATAAGAAACCACCTGTTTGCCAGAACAGGACTTTCTAAACAGATAAACAGCAGGGATTTATATGAATCTCAGCAGAGCATATTTTCAGTTACTAATGCTATAACCTTAGCGTTTGTTCTTGGAGCAGGTGTCCTTCTTGCAAACAATGATCTGAATTAGTTCATGACTGATTCACACTATTGGTTTCTCTACTCAGTAGACAAGAAGACCGTGAAGAAAACTGTCAAGCACAATTTTGTAATGGATTCAATTTTAAAAGCCAAAGTTATAACAAGCCACAAATTCTTGTTCACTCCAAGTGCGCTCTTTTCTTTATCTTGTTAGCAAAAGTCATGAAAAATCACAGTGTTTTACATGATGAGAGGGTCTGAAATATGCCATAAATCATACTTAGTTACCATAGAATTTCAAATTGCTGTAAGCACAAGTTCCAAAGGACCGCTTCTGGACTCCCCGAGTCATAATGCAATGCTCCCAAGCTCACAAGGAGATCATTACATCATAATCTCATTCTGAAGGCATTTGCGTAGTGTGAAGGTTTTCTGATGTCAGGGAGAAAGCAACTGTCGACTTATGAATTCAACCAGTGATTAGGGAAGCATATTCAGTAGTGCCCTGCATTTCAGAATGCAATATTTCCACAATGATTTCCTGTATGAAATATCTCTGGTATCTTTGCAAATTATATATATAATATATATATTTATATATATATTATATATATAATTCTAGAGTTTCTCTAGTCAAGAAACATTAACATTTATGTTGTGATCTTCATTAAATAATAATTAAGTAACTAAATGGGCCATATTCCAAGCACAAAACAAAACTATCTACTAAACAACCAGCCCCCCCAAAATAGTTCAGCCCAGAATAAAAAGTATATTTTGGAGATTTATTAAAAATTAAAATTATAGCAAAACTATGATGATAACTTGTGTTATGTCAGTATACTTAAATTTTTCTCTCTCCCTTTCCCCTTTGTGTGTGTGTTTCTGTCTTCTCCACACACATCTTTTAAAACTTTATTTTTAGCAACTATCATGTATGTGCATTATAGATATTCTCATATATAGCAATGTTAAACCAAACAATTTCCCTCACTTATTAATTATACAATGAAAGAAGATAAATTGGCCTTAGTTGAAGTAGTACATGATTCTCATCATTTTTCTACTTAAAACAGGAGTCTGATTTTAAATTTCATTATCATTTAGGATTTGTACCGGCCTGCAAACCTTAGACATACCATTGGGCATGAAAAGCACTAGAAATAGTGCTCCAAAACCTGTGTCCAATGTATCCTGAATCCATGTAGTGGAAGGAGAGAATTAACACCCACAATTTGACCTACAACTGCCTTTCATATTCAATGGCTACTAGGCATTGGCATGTACACATGGTCAGATGAATACACAAACACACACATGAATACATACATTAAATAAATAAATGAATAAAGATAACTTTTCCAACTTTTCTGTCCACTTTCCGTTTTATACCATATTATGGAGGTATTATTTTCACGTCATTGAAATAGTTAAAACAACTTAGAGAAACCTAAATTTTCTGCTGTCAAAACTCTAATTTTAATTTGGAAAGTCTATCAAAAGTATTATGTGAGCTTCAAACAACAGTGATTTTATATCCTACTTAATTTTACTTTATAATTTTTATTACATCTTTGTTAATTAGCCCCATTTAATGAAATATTGGCTATTCAGTTATTGCCTTTGTAGTGTTCTTCCAAGATTTTTAGAAATATAGTTTTAATCAAGATCAGAATGTTTCTTTTTTCCTAACTTGATCTGAAGAATAAGTCTTTAATATAAGTTAACTCCTAAAGATGTAAATAGTAATGGCTGATCATGTCATGTCATAGAAGACATAGGAATGTGATTGTGTTTTCACAGTATGTGTTCAGCACCAGTAGAGCAATATGACACCCAAATATTATTATATATTTGCTCAAAGATGTGTGTAAGTGTGAATTAAGAAAACCTATCTCTGATGATAAAAAGAGAGGCCTCAGTCTTTGGCAATCAAAGTAAATGACAAAGAATTTTGTTCTATTTTTAGCCGCAGTACTTCTCTCCACAAGATTGGAATTATTTAATATGATTAAATATATGATGTTTGTTTAACAGTTTAGAGTAAGTTTCATTACTTTTTGTGTGACTTCATATGTTTATTATATGTTGCTAAACATCTATATTATATACTTATTTAACAAATGGTTATGATTTTTTTTCCTCCTCTGAAAAATGGCAAGAAAATCTCAAGCCTTTCTTACTTTGTTGTCTATGTCTATGAAAGGTAGGATGTTCGTTATTTCTTTTCTTCTTCAGTTCAGCAACATCTACAGTTTTGACTTGCAAGCAAATTCATACCCATTTTCTCTTCTGTGAAATGAATGTTATGATATTCTGCTAGTAATTTTGAGCAACAAAATAAAACTGAATGTTTGCTAATAGCCTTAGTAAATCGATTTTCTTATGTAAATAGGTGCATTCATTATGCACACAATTTAAATATATTTCTAGGATATTTCAGAGAGAAATATCTTCTAACATGTATGTACTAGTTTTTCTCATGTGAGTCACTTGCAAACTTACTACTGATAATAGATCCATAGTGAGATAGGTTTTTCACATAAAATATAAATGATATTCAAATACATCATTTTACCTTATTACCAAAATCTTGTCTATTTTTCTGTATAATTTAAATTTTTATGATGATGAGTTAATTCTTACTACTCAAGGTTTGTGAGTACCAGAATCTTTATTTTTCAAATCAGTCCTTTCCAGAATTTTATTGATTAAATAATTGTAAGTACTTTATTGTAGTGAAAGGGGAGCAGGCCTGCTTTTTGTCCTGCCTGGCTCCTACA
>LOJH01005060.1:14000-26494 GCA_001685095.1 Ellobius talpinus
CTCCCCTCAAATCCTGTACAACCAGGTACCGTTTCTTCTCATTTCACAGATCAAGGATAAGAACAGCTCAATGCTTTCTCAAAGTCACACAAAAATGAACTGTGAAGCTTGAATAGAATGCCAGACCTTGGGTATTCTACATCTCCTTAGACCTGGGATAGTGTGTCGAAAAAATAAAATGTGTAAGAGGAGACTTTGGGGGAGACTGGTCCCCATCAGAAATTTGGAAGGGTCTCTTAAGAGGCCACTAGGAAGAACATTGAATGTAGGGTTAGACTTCTAAGGACTGACATGTTCTCTTCCTCTTGGGACCCTCCAAGTGTCTGTCCCCTCTGCTGTAAAGAAACACTGCTTATACTACAGTGTAGAGTTTCCAAACGCAGCTGCCAGGGATCCCACTACCCTTCCATACATGGCGCCCCTCTCCGTGTCAAGAAAAGAGACTCATTTCTGCTTGAAAGCCTGAGCTGGTCTCAGGATTCGCTTGTGCCAGTAAAATCAAGCTGAGGGGTAATAACATTTTTGGGTTTCCAAAGCCCTTTGTTTGGAGTTTCAGCCCTGTCCTCTCCTGAGCCCAGCCCCCAACTTTCAAGGAAGTCCAGCTCAGAATAATGAATGACTA
This sequence comes from Ellobius talpinus, assembly GCA_001685095.1. NCBI lineage: Eukaryota > Metazoa > Chordata > Mammalia > Rodentia > Cricetidae > Ellobius > Ellobius talpinus. Next base: position 14,623 of record LOJH01005060.1, read on the forward strand.
GAGGCTCACACGAGGCCTCAAACCCTAACAAAGCTCTCCCATTAAACACAGCCTCAGGAAAAACCCCAAGCAAGGAAACCCTGCCCAGCTGAAGCCCAGCCAAGCCACAGAATTTCAAGAAATGATAGGTGGTGTAATTTGAAACTATTACGTTAGGGGGTGATTTGTTATGTGGCAATGGGTACCTGACAAACTTACATCATTGGGTTGTTGGGGGGATTAAACAGGCTAATGTATTTGAAAGCCAGACTGTTCGGAATAGAACTTGACATTGGGGTATTTGGTGTGCTCTTAGTTGGGTGAATATTTTGTGTCCAAAATCGCTCAAGGCAATCAGGATACTAAGAAGAACAAGGTGGTCTCTCACCTCCCGGGGCTTATGCTGAAGAGGGGGGATATAATAAGTGATCAATAATAAATGCTACACTGTCAAGTACTGGTTTCTGCTGAGAGGGGCGATAGCCAAACAATTCCACATTGCTTGTGTGCATGCTGAAGGTTTTTAATTGCCTTCGAGAAATTCCATGAAAACCATCCATGCAGGCAAGTGGAAGGTGGGAGATAAGACATTATCCCAGCTGATGCTGCGGTCTGATTCAGCAATGTACCCCCTGCAAACTCATTTTTACTTGTCTGATTTATTTTAAAATAGGTATTTGCATTTATTCTTTGAGAGTTTCATAGGTGCACACATGTATTTTGAATACATTCACCCCCAACTTCCCCTCCAGCTCCTTGCAGATCCCCTCCACACATGCCCCAAATTTATGTTCTCTTTCTCTCTTATAATCCACTTATTGCAATTTGTGTTATCCATCAATATAGGAATGTGGGGTTTATTGACTCTAACGTGGTCAACCTATCAGGGACCACATTCCTAAAGAAAACTGATTCTCCTACCCTTAGTAGCCATCACCTGTCAATGATACCTCAGATGGGGGGGTCCTCTCCTCCTGCCCCTCCTTGCTGGAGTATTGACTGCCTGATCTGGGGCAGGCACCTACTCTGGAGTCCACAGGTGCAGCAGCCCTGTAGTGTCTGGAGACACTGCTCATTGCTGGCCTCACTCCGATCTGGCTCTTCCGGTCTTTCTGCTCCCTCTTCTGTGCACCCTTATCCTTGATGGAGGGGGTGTGATATAGAAGTCTGTTTATGGCTGGGTACTGCATAGACACCTGTTCCCTGCAGTTTGACCGATTGTGAGTCTCTCTTTTGATGCTGGTCCACTACACAAGGATTTTTTTTCCTGATGAGGAAGCTGATGTTGGAATGCTGAGAGGCTGTGGAACCATTAGGAGGCAAGGCCCGGCTGGCAGGAGCAGCTCCTAGGACAAGCCTTTGGTGATCATCACCCCCACGATTCCACTCCACTCCTGCTTCCTGGCCTTCTTCTATGGGAGATAGCTCCACCATGCCTCTCACCACAGACAGCTCTTCCATGCTTTTCCCACTACAATGGATTGAAAGTGGGAGGCCAAGTCAACCCTTCTTTCCTTGTTTCTGTTAACTAGGTAATCACTGACACAGGAATAACTAACGTAGATGGTGTGGCCAGAAGGGCCCCTTCAACCAGGAGCCTTTGAGCAGAAACCCAAGGACATAAGGGCGGTCTACTTTCATCCACGTGGCCATGATTAGGCATCTATTGTAATCACTCATTTTCATGTCGTCTACCTGCCTTGACTGAGTGCTCTCACAGGAAGATGTAGTTCTCAAGCAGATCTCTGGGGCTCAGGTAGGAGTGATGCATACAGGTGCCCAGAGAGCATTTGCTAGCTGTGTGAATATACACCATGGTACAAGCGAAGTAGGCTGTCTGCTATAGGTCAAACCATGGAGCAAAGGAGAACACAGATGTGTTCTGGGGAGCACTCAAGGGCTTGTTGGCACCCTGTCCGTCAGGCAGCTCTCATGCTTACCCCAAGGAAGACTCCCTTGAGGAGTGGGACCCACTGTCCTGCTCTTGTACTGCATACACAGGAACTCTAGAACGCTGTCATAGGGAGATGGAAATCTGTTTCCGTTGAGTTGAATCCACACAGAAGCCTCTGAGGTACAGGCAGTGAGTTGTTCCTTCAAGGGCAGGAGAACCCAGAGGCCTCCAGCAGGTCAACTCCTGCACCACTGTGCAGCTTCCTGGGGTTTGTTGGGAAGAAAGTTGGGTGGAGCCAAGATCTGTGCTCAACAGCAGAGAACCCACTTCACGCCCCCCTCTGGGAACAGCACCCCAGTGTGCCTCATGCAGAATGTCAGAGCTTGATTTCAAAGAAGGACCCTCGGCGGACTCAACCCAGGCCAGTGGGTGAACACACCCTTCTTTATTCTCTACCAGATCAGATGGCATGAGAGCCACTTTGTCGGGCCCCACATCCTACAAGGAGCTGCCACCAGCAGCCTTCTCCTCCAGAGCCCTCGCTCTCCCCTCCTCTCCTCCAGCTGCTCCTGGTTCAAGCTGCTGACTGCCCCGGCTAATAATGCCTTGTCACGCAGTGACAGAATTACGGTCTCACGCTGGTTTCACATGTCACAAATAATTGTGCTCCTGGCGCATCATATTGAAGTTGTCAGGACTCTCTTATGCCTGTAATTTGTGTGAGTTGATCATACTTTGGTAAATCAGCGGGTCATGACCCGTGCCCTTTCACCCCAGTGGCTGGCTGAGAACGACCTACAAATCTTGTGGCAGGGACAACAGAGAGGGTACGGACTGTTCAATTGTTCATGTCTATCAGCTGCCACAGAGAAAGCCTGTGTGGCTCTCTCCTCTTGCCATCAGTCCAGGCCATCCAACACTACACCTCATGTCAGGCCAACTTAATTTCCTGACATCTGGCTTTTTTTCCTCCCTAGATTTCTCTCTGTCTCTGTCTCTGTCTCTTTGTCTTGCTTTCAGTCTCTCTGCCACAAGATACTTTGGTACCAAACCCAAATGTCTTTCTTCTGTATGTTTTAAACACCCCATCTGCCCCTGCACGCATCTGTGATAAAGTGAATAGCCCTTCCTCTCAGAGTCCAGCCTTGCAGAAGACTGCCCGGTGCTGTGGTTAAATCCTGTTGGCAGCTTTATGAGCGCCATTGCTAACACTTTATTGGATAACACATTCACAAATAGTGTCCGCCAGTCTCTGCTTTCATTAAGGTACAACATGTGCCATTAAGTTGTGTCTAATTCACTGCCTGTGTTTTACCCATGGAATGGCTGGCCAAGTCCTCCAGTATCTATACAGCTTTTAAGATTCTGAATATTTTAGTAATTAGTTTTTTTAAAAAATTCTGTGAAAAGTTCCAAATTGTAGGCTCACCAATGTGCTGCAGTGTGTTTGAAGAAGGTGAGAAACAAAATGGTTTTACGTGGGTCTATCTCCAAGGAAGCTGTTGTAAGCCAGGTGACCAGAGAGGGATGAGAGTCTCTGCTTCAAGGGAAAGCCGTGCAGTTGTACCTGGAACGTCCCGTGCTCCGCTCTACACACCCTCCCCACCCACAGAGAAACACCAGCAGATATAAACTCTGAAAGGGGGTAGTGACATCGGTCTGCTCGTCCTGAGGCCAGAAACAGAGAGTGACACCATCTGTTGGAGAAATAGCGGATGTAGGAACTGGAGAGATGACTCGGGAGCTAAGAGCTCACACTTCTCTTCCAGAGGACCCAAATTCAGCTCCCAATGCTTGTGTGGGGCTGCTCACAGCCACCTGTAACTCCAGTTTCAGGAGATCTGACACCCTCTTCTGGTCTCCTCAGGTACCCCCCCCACAATACACCTACACACAGCCGCACACCCAAATCCACCCCCACACACATCCATACCCACACCCCCACACACATTCACACCCCCCCGACACCCCACACACATGGCATTGACTCACCCAGTCATATCATCTGTAAATAAAGGCAATAAAAATAACCTTTGAAAATGAGAAAGAGCAGATGTCAGAGCACCTGGAGGACGAGGGACCAGATAAGCCAGGCTCCAGCTCCACACTGTACAGGTGCATGCGCGTGCTTCATTTCTGAAGGCACCAAGGAGAGGGCACAACTGAGGTTGACTTCGGGTCACACTCGCAGCACAGAATAGGGCCAGAAGCTCAAGCTCAAGTCTTTGTGTCCCTTGTCACTTCTCATTATAGGCACAGAGCCATGGCCCCTCTCAGCACTTTTGATGTAGTTGCGAGGACACAGCTGTAAAGCAAGCTGGGCGCAGATACAGGTATGATGTGCTCCAAGCTCAGGACTCTGTGTACTCTAAGTTCCCTGTTCACCCCCCATTGAAGAAAGCATTTAACCCTTACAGTACGCAGATGGGAGATAAATCACAGGACCACCAAAAACTAACCTGGCAAGTCACCTTCACACAGTGGTTCTGACTATATCTTATCTTTTTGTTTTGGTTTGGTTTTTGGTTTTTGTCTATTCCAGGTTTTTATTTGTGAGCCAAGCAGTCTAATAACTACCTGAAGTCAAAGGAAGTGTTTATAAGGATGCTGAGTAGCCCTGAGTCATCAAGGAGTCTGCAAAGCCGATGTCACTGTTGCTGTCCCCTGGGCTTGGTCTGGTCACTGTGCTGTTCTGGGCATGGGCATTGTCAGCCACTTGGTGCCACACTGGGCTCCAGACTTCCAAGAGCCTCTGCTTTCCTCTTTCCAGATTTGAAGTCTCCACAGCACCGCATCAGCTGACTCCAGGTCATGTGACTGCAGCTGCACTGGTGGTACATGGGAAGCTAGCATTCTGCAGGAACCAGGAAGACATCATAACAGGATGAAATCCTTTGGTAAGTTTCCTCCTTCCCCTCCTTCTTCACACAGGGCTGGGGGACATTTCGAGGCATTTGTTCACAGCCATTTAATACAGTACACATTTTGCTGGCCCTTGGGCAAAGGAGAAGGGAGACCCTACACCCTAATATCCTGGCCCATTTAAATGTCCAAAGCTGTGCACTAGACAAATGACACTGTTTGACAAGACAGCACTTAGATGTCTCATTTCTAATAATGAGCAAATGTGAGGAGACTCAGGGGAAGCAAAGGGATGGCATCCTGTAGGAACAATGGACACACACGATGTGTGTCACTGGTGTCTGGGGAACTGGCTGGGGCGGCTAAGCAGAATGGTGGTCAAACTCACGCATAGGAAATGAATGAAAACATTCCTGAAGACTCAACCACATCCTCCGCTATTGAGGACGTCTGTGCACGAAGCTCATTGTTTTCGTGGCACTCTCTAGCTTAGCGCTCAGAGTAAGTTGGTGACCTGTCACTAATGTCATCATGGTACAAATGAGGACACCTGGCCCCAGATCTTAAGGGCACATGGAATTATTGAACACACTATGCAGCCTGTGTCTTGGAACTCTTTTCCAAGGTAGGATATGCTTGCAGATCCTCTGGGGACAGCAGCATACACATGCACAATGTACTCCCAGGGCACAACGGCATGGGTGCTTAGGAAATGGTTGGTATTCTGTCTCCTCATCTCCAAACACATACTGGGGCTGAGGGGTCTGGGGACAAAAATCTTGAGGAATATTTCATGATCTGGAAAGCCCCGGCTCCTTTAATATGAAAATGCAGAACATAAAGTATTAAAGATGTAAGGATTCGGAGGCTGCAGGAGGCCAGGGAAAACTACGAGATTCTTTATCCCAATGGGGTGCGTAGTGTCTCTACTATAGGGAAGTGAGACTTCTCCCTGCCCCCTCTACTTCATAGGGAAATTGTTGCAAACTTTGAAGGAATGCCTTCTTTGTTCTTTAAGTTCCATGATTAATTAGGAAGAAGCTGTGTTTCAAAAATGTTTCGTCATTTATTTGTAATTCTCCCTGAGCATGTGCAGCAACTTGGCTCCAAATGCACAGAGAACCTTGCCAACGCCAATCAGAGCTGCGGCTTTTTTATATTTCCTCCTCTTCCCTCTCCGCCTTCCCCTGTGATACACTCACTGGAAAAACAAAGTTGCAATGACATCAGAGCAAACGCTGCTCTTTATGGATTTCCCTGATCTGTTGGTAACCCCTACCAGAGGGCTGTGACCCAACCAGTGGAGGGCAGGGCTATCCCCACACGTGGGTGGAGACTGCAGCTTGCCCTGTGCCTCTCAAACAAAGATGAACATTTGATCCAAGTCTGTTTGTCTATATACTATACCCTAAGATTGGCCTCCAAGGGCAAGGCAGCCAGCAATGGCGTGTAGTGATAAACATGCTTAGATCTGCTTGTGTGGTCTGACTCAGTTTTTTGAGTCTCATTTTTCCTATCCATAAAATGGGAATAATAATGGCCTTGGAGGTCCATGGGGGTTTTTGTAGGATGGAATACACTTTGTCGCGGTGCTCCATTCAGAACTTGCCCTCTGTGAACGTCTGTCATTTTCAGCATGGTCCAATTCTTGATTCCAAACATGTGCTGTGTGTGTGCATGAATATACATAGACACATACACATGCCCAGAGTGGGTGACTTTGGTACCAGTTTGAATCTTCCCAGAGAAATACATGGTTATGCATACACACACACACACACACACACACACACAGATGACCAAGCCCAAATGCAAATGTGCACTTGTATGCACACACACAGTGTCTAGGTTCAGTATCTGCAGAGCACATTTGCTGACACAGGGCAGACACAGCTCCTCCTTCTGTTCCACCAAATTCCCATACTCACTACAATGCATCCTCATCTTGAAGTTCCTGTGCACCCCTCATTCTTGTCAAAAAACACTTCCCCAAAACTCAGGTCAGACACACCACCACAGGCTATCTTCCCTTTGCTACTGTTGGGGACAACAGGATGCTGGGGTCACTTAAAATAGACTGTAGGTGGTTGAAGCTGTGACCTGCTACCATCGGCTTCATCAACCTGGGGCTTCAGAACACATTGGACTGGATTACTGGGTGCTGTTGTGGGATAGTTGTACACTGTGTGAAGATGTATTGCTGTGACTAGTGTCATAAAAAAAACTGAACAGCCAATAGCTAGGCAGGAGGTATAGGTGGGACTTCTGGACAGAGAGAACTCTGGGAAGAAGAAAGGTGGAGTCACCATGTAGACACGGAGAGGAAATAGGTGCAAGATGGACAAGAGGTAATGCCACTTGACAGAACAAAGGTTAATATGTACAGGTTAATTTAAGTTATAAGAACTAGTTGAGCCAAAGCTAAAAGACAAGCTTTCATAGTTAATAACAAGCTTCTGTGTCATTATTTTGGGGCTGATGATCCAAGGATAGTCTGATGAGAAAGTACTGCTACAGGGTGCATCTGTTTCCTAGGGCTGTGGGAACAAAGAGTCATAAGCTAGGGGACTTAAACACCAGGTATTTGTTGCTCTTAGTTCTGGGGTCCAGCAGTCTAAGGTCATGGTGCTGGCTGGGCCGATTCCTCCTGAGGGGTGTGAGAGCAAATCAGCTGCCTGGCTCCTCCCCTCACTGCTGATGTTTGCCAGCCACATCCTCTGTGTTCCTTCCTTTATGTAAAACACTGCCAATCCTGCCTCCATCTTTACATGCCACATGACCCACACATGACTCTACCTCTTATCCAGATTTGTGTTTTTTTATAATGATATAATTATTTAGAGTAGAGCCTGCCCTAATGACCTCATAGTAACTAGATCATCCTCAAAGACCCTGTGTGCAGTGAGGCCATGTTCAAAGGTACTTGAGATTAGAATTCCAGTGTCATTTTATCCTAAAGGGAAGTGCCAAAGTCACCAGTCAACCCACAGTGTAGGAGTGGATGGGTAATGAGAAATCGGCAAGAACTCAGGAAAAAAACATCCATGAGAAGGCCTGGGCCTGTCTTTATCATCAAACTCAGATTCTTCTAGAATTATAATTGTCAAGCCATGCAAGGATCACCTGTAAGCCCTTAAGAGAAAGTTTGAAAAGTAACAAACAATGATGCTGGAGGTTGGAGGACAGGAGGACAGGACCACTGGGACACAGACATTGCTGTTGTCAAGTAGAGCTTGACAGTGCCAGACTAAACACACAAACACCCCAGGTGCTTTTCCTTGGTCTAGCCAAAGAGGCATGACTTGTTTAAGTGCGTACAATGTTACTCAGGATGTTTAAATGACTCTTAAAAATTAAACTGACCTCTTATACAGAATTCCATAGGGAATATAGAATGTTAAAATTCTCCAGGTGGTTGTGATTAAGGAAAAATAGACTCTTTCCTAAAATATGCAACCGGTACCTTATTGTCTGTTTGCATTCAGTGGACCAACCATTGCCTAAGTGGAGAGGTAGAGACTGAGGTTTCCATGTTAAATAGTTGTGAATTCTCTAAGATGCAAGAGGGAAAGACAGGACAGGACAGGAAGATGCCATTTCTGTGATGACCCGAATGACATCCCAGACAGATACACAATATCTCTGAATGGTTTGGTGTGGTTTGTGGTGATATTGGTATCCTGTGTTCCCATAGGGGATTGGTGCATGAGGAACTAGCCCACAAGCCCAAATTTGGGAGAGAAAAGTCTGCACGAGCATTGTAATGATAGCAATAGGCAAGCATGCAGAAGTTCATGAGCACCTAACATGGGAGCAGCATCCACATTACTCATAGGTTTTTGGCCAAAATTCAGTTATGAGTTGTGAAGCAATTGAATGACTACATTCTCTTCTATGCTCTACAAATATGAATACAAACTAGATCCCTTGAAAATTAAATACATTTTATTTAACTGCTTAGAAGGACAAAAGACACCTAATCTTCACTGGCTGAGAATAAGTTCTTAAGGCTGGAAAAGAGGGGGCTGTGGCCCTTATAAGGGAACTATGAAACTACCCATCCTGGTAAAGTTCGCTATCTTATTTCAGAAGGAACTGGAGGAGAGGGTATGGGTGGACATGAGACAGACAATTGAGAGTGCCTAATTGTTTAATGGCAGAGTCTCCAAACCTCAGAGATGCAAATGGTAGCCTTGGCTTCAGTGTCTTAGCTATCGCATTGACAATAACAAACCAGAGCTGGAGAGATGGCTCAGCAGCTAAGAGCTCTTGCTGGTCTTGCAAAGGACCCAGCTTGGGTTTCCAGCACCCATCAAATGGCTCACAACTGCCTGCAACTCCAGCTACTGGGGATCTGATGCCCTCTCCTGGACTGTATAGGCCATTGCACACATGTGCACATAAACCACATGCTCACAATTTTTTAAAAACAAAGATGATGATGATGATGATGATGATGATAGCCTATCAGTGGCCACAGGTTTTGCATCAGAAGGGCAAGGAAAACACAGCCTGCTTGGGTGCTGCAAGGCTAGAGAGAGAGGAGCCCTCTTTTGTCAAGAAGTTAATCTGCAGTATTTATTTGGATGCAAGCAAAGTGGAACAATGGGGAAGGAGGTCCTCCATGTAAAAGAAACTCAAAAGCTTTATAGACTGACTTAGGTGTAATCCTTATGGGATCCCTAACAGCTCATAAATAACTTTTAATGAGATTTCCAGCAAGCAAAATAGCACATGGGGGGGAGAAGTATTCCTTTTTTATATATTTTTATTTTGTGTTCAATAAAGTCCATACTTCATACCACTGTTTTCCAAACCCCTAACAAAAAGAAGGGAAGCCATTTCAATAAGAAGATATTAGAGCTGAAAATATTTAATTAACTGATAGGGACAGGAAACACTTGAATATGTCATTGGAAATACTTGACATTGAGCCCTAATCTATGGAAGCTTACAGGGCTGAGTCTCAAGCATGTTCCAGAGTTAAGCAGAGAAATAAATCAAGGTTTGCAAATGTCATTTAAGTTTTCACCTGTCCCACGATTCAAAATTATTGGCTTTCCAATGAAAAGCATATGTTGTGTCCCTTGCCTGGGGAGCTGTAATGAAGTGAGGCGGACACTCTCCAGCCTCCCTCCCATTGTGCCCCTCTTTATTTCCCATCGAGTGAAAATAATTACTGAACCCTTCAGGGAGCGCTTCCCTGCGTCTGGTCCTCCGATAAGCCCTGCCATGCTGGCTCCCCAGCCCTGCCCCTTTTCCTTCAGGGACCACAGTTTGATTTATGAGAAAATAGTTGGCAAATTGGGATGTCCATCTTGATGGATGACATCATTTGTACCATTTTGCTGATCATGTATGACTACCTTTTTGTTTGTTTGTTTAGCTTGGTTGCAATTGATCCACGGCCCCAACAGCTGAAAAGGGGAGGGGCAGCAATTGACTCCTCTTGGAAAGGCCACCAAGCAGAAAGATCTCTGGCCTTTGTTACCTGAAAAGCCACCAGTGAGGTTCAAGTCATTCAGAGGGCTCTTGTAGAGGTCATCTTCGGCGGTCCAAGAAAAGACTTAACACAGGCAAGACTGATTATGTTTCTTCTTTTGGAAGATGGGGAAAGGGAACTCAGAGAGTCTGACTGTTTGGTCCGACATCACACAGCTACTCAACATCATGGCTTCAGTCTGGATGGTTGGACTCCAAAACAAGCGTTCCTTTCTTGTTGTGTTGTACCCTGATGTACCCCACTCCTGGTAGCAGCCAGCCCCTCCAGCATACGAGCGAGCGTGCACTCAACGGCAGACTCTATCTCCATTTGCACTGAGTTACTTCCCTCGCTCTTCCTCAGTTCCTACAGTCTCCTCCCAGCTCCCAGCTCAGCAGCACAAGCTTTGTCACTTGACACAAAGAAGCCGCTAAGTCACCATCACCGCACTTGAAGGCGGTTCAGCATCTCCCATCCTCCACCCACAGAACTTCTCACCTCATTCTCCCAACAGGAAAGTTATAGAAGTAAGAAGTGGGTGTCTGCTTCCAACGTCCTTGAAACCTAATGCTTTACCTTAAAATCGAACCTAGCCATTCCTTTTTACTCAAAACATCCTTATTCATTTTCAGTTAGAAACAGTAATTTTCATCTGAAAATTGTTAGTTAAAGACATTGCCTGGGCGTCACTGCCTCTTTGCTACTCTGGCTTTATGTACTTCTCAGAATACCTCTTCATTTGAGGACTGCTGGGACCCATCCTAGCTCCAAGAGATCAAGTCTAAGACTATAGCTTAGACACCAGAGCCCAAGTTTGCCGGCTCTACTTGCCTCGCGGATTCACTGCCTTACCCTTTCTACCAGGTGAAGGCAGTACAGGTCTCCAATACAACAGCCATACTGACTTTCTATGCCTCGGTGTCTTTACGCAGCCTCTTTTCTCTCTTCAACCTGGAAATGCCTAGCAATAAACACACTTCATTTCTGTAACACAGAAGTGCCTGCCCCCGGGTATGGATGCAGTTACAGCCCTACTGAGGGCACCCCACTCCTGGTAGCAGTTAACTCTTTGCAGCATAAACATCCATGGCTGTGCCTGTCTCCTCACTAAGAAAACTGCCTTCACCTGCCGGTATCATCGGCACAAATTTAGAACTAGATGAATGCAGTGAAAGCGTAAGAAACTTTAAACACACTTTCCCCTAGGAACTTTTCATAATCTAATTAATCTCAGTCATTGTACATTATACAGTTTATAAGAGCTTTAACACATTTATTTAGAAGCCAACAGTGAAATCAGTGTGTTGTATGCATGCCATATGCATGATCCTGTTTGATCTCTGTGACCATGTTAAGAAGCCACTCCAGGAAATGGAGGTGAAACTCAGTACTGGGCTTTGGATGCCTGTAGTTGGCTTGCCCTCACTCCCAGCTCTATGTGACCTCAGTTTTCCGGTCTGTAAATTGAGATTAACGTGATATTTCCAACAGACAGTTTACCATGGTAATCAAGAGAATAAGTGCTAGAGAGAAAAACCCAGGCCAAGGATCAAGCAACTATAGCCATGGAACAAAACAAGCTAGCTATAATGTGGTCTTTAAAGTGATATCTATCTATCTATCTATCTATCTATCTATCTATCTATCTATCTATC
>LOJH01005061.1:608-11698 GCA_001685095.1 Ellobius talpinus
CTATTATTAGATTATTTTTTATGTTCCTTTCCCCCCAAAAGAACCTGGATTCCCTCCAGTTACACATTTAGTATCGTTTCTCTGATATTATTGCATGTTTAAGGCTCACCTTCATTTATAAGATGAAAAGAATATTAATTGGTAGTTACCTAACAGAATATGATTTATGCATAAAATTGGACTGTTTTCCATAATGATCAGAAATGAGAGAGATGACATGAGCTGGCCAAGAAGCATTTTTGTTTTCAATAAAATTGGTCAGCATGCTATACTTTGGTAATGGTCATATTTGCCCACTAAGCTGTCCACACAAGTGGGTGAATTTATGAATTTAGATGTTCTCATATCTTAGTCAATGCATTAGATTTGATCTTTGTGGTTATTTGTAAGCATCATTATTGCTAATACCAGCCATTACTTCCCACAATTAAAGCATGGTGGTACTGTTTTTCTCTTTCTTTTTCTACATAGGTTCCATATGCCCACAGACTTCAGTTCCTGCAGCCATGTCAACTACAGGCAGTTTCTTGAAGACAAATTATCTCATTGCCTCTATAATACCCCATTGCCTTCCGATATCATATCCATCCCAGTGTGTGGGAACCAATTACTAGAGATGAATGAGGAATGTGACTGTGGTTCCCCCCAGGTACTTTCTAAAACTACCTAGTTCATTTATCAGTTGCTGAGAACATAAAGTGTACAAGACTATATCATAAAGCTGAATAATTCTTTGGACTTTGGATTGGTAGGTATTTTTCAGTCTAGTCTGCCAAGGAACGTGTGAATCTTAATATATCTTGATCTTTCCCACTAGATTCCTTTCCATCCTGACTTTGTAGCATCCCTCACCAATGTCTTCATCCCTAGAATTCTGGTTGATATTCTTCAGGTAGCTCAAACAGCTGTGGATCAGTGAGCATCACCTTGGGGACAGCACTACAGTAGTATTTAGAGGGTGAATCGTTTGCTTCCCCATGCTCACAGACCTGGCCAGAGCAAGAGGCAATATCTAGACCTAGGTCTTGCTTTTTGACTCTCACACCCACATCACATGTCCCACATCTGTCAAGACTCAGAACTTGTTGGTATCACAACCCAAACCCCACTCTACTCTCATCCTATTCACAGGTGAGCCAAAATTCTAAATAGGGTTCTAATCTACCCCATTTTTTAGCACTTAACAGGAGTGATGCATGATTCCCTCTGGGGACTGGCATTGCAATGACTTCAGAATAAGATTAAAGATTTATTCCTTCTATCCTCAAGGTTAATCTTCCTCTGATGATGGTTTTACTTAAATTTAGGGAAGTAGTTTTAACTCGAAAAGCATTGTAACTCTTGAAGTCTTGCTTTTCAGTAGGAGTCTTGACAGGCACAGTGGAAATTGGCTGAGGTTCTAGGTTCTCCAACACCTGTATAAAAAGGGTTTGGATCTCTCAGAAACAAAAAACCAAGAGCCAAAGAAAGTATGATGCTTTCATGGATATCCAACCTTTTGACATTGCAATATGATGTCACTTACAAATATGTTGAGCCACATTAGAAGTTATTTTGTGACATGTACTAGAATTAAATTAATGGTCAAAGTATGTATGTTGATGGCTAACTTAATAATATTTAATATCTATATTGAAAATGAAATTAAATTGAAGATGAGATAGAGCCACAACTAATAAGTAAGATTATTTGTTGGATTTTTCTAAAAAAAACTATGCTTTTCCTTTTGTTTTCCTTTATATTTTATCAAGAAAAATAGAACGTATTAATAGTCCTATTAAAGACTATTGGGGAATGTATTTGTTCAAAAGAATAGAAAGCATATGTCCATTAAAACATATGGGAGACCTTACCCTTTCTGGAGAGTGGATGGAGGTGGGAGAAGGTAGGGGATGAGAAGAGGGTAGAGAGGGGCAACTGGAGTTGGTATGTAAAACGATTAAAAAATATGTAAGTAAAAGTCGATACACACAAGTCATCAGCCACTCAGACTCTTTATAATGTCTGGGCATATCTCTATTTCACTATAGGAAATTTTTAAAAGATCCCAAGTAATGTGTACATGTAGCAAACAAGCTGTATATCAAATTGTCCTGAAATAATATGTCACTTTCATCTGACTGACATTTCCTAGGAATGTACCAACAGATGCTGTGATGCGAAGAGCTGTAAAATCAAAGCAGGTTTCCAGTGTGCCCTGGGGGAGTGCTGCGAGAAGTGCCAAGTAAGGGTCATTTGTGCCACTTTTATAATTATGATTCTTTTTCTGTACTAATGCTGCAGTGATTATGTTAAGTCACACAGGCACAGCAGTATTTTTTTCCTTAGAAAAAAATGACTCAATCACTCATTGGGTATTTTTCCAACTCAACCAGTCTCCCAACAATGCAAAGGAGATATTATCTCATTTTTCTTTTGATTGAAAAAAGTCTTAGAGCAAAAAATGTGAAAAAATATTATGTCTCCTATTTGTAACAATCAGAATCGTCCATGAGGGCATTATATCAAGTGAAAGAAAATAGACTCAGAGAGCCAAAGGCTGTGTGATCTCTTGTAAATGCAGACTCTAAAAAAGTTGACTTTAGGACTCAGCATGTGATTCAGCTGGCAGAATGCTTGCCTAGCATGCATGAAGCCCTGGGTTCAATCCTCAGTGCAGCATGAGCCAGGTATGGTCATTCATGTCTTTAATCTCAGCATTCAAAATGTAGAGGAAGCAGGATCAGAAGTTCAGAATTATCATTGGCTACATAAAGGAGTCAAAGCCAGACTGGAATACATGGATCACACACACACACACACACACACACACACATTGAATTCATACAGTATAATTTTTGAGAAATACAAAACATGGTCATTATTTGGTAGACAAATCAACATGAACAAATGTGACAAGCTCCAAGGCTATTGGGAGTTTCCCCTTCTGCTTCTTCTCATGGGTTCCTACAACTTCAGGGCTTTCCCTAGATGGCATAATATCAATGGATGGAACCTACCTGTACTGATGGATCTGTTAATAAAGTGTTTTGAGCTTAGTGGGGCTTTTCATATCTTAAATCAGCACCCAAATTCAAAACCACATTATTTAAATCTAAATTCAAGGGCTCACCCTCACTATATGGAGGAGAAAAAGAGCAGAAATCTATACTGGAGAGACCAGAGAACAGTTCACATGAAAGCAGTATTCATGATGATTGGGAAACAGAAAGTAATTGATTTTAGGTTTAGATTTAGGCATCAAAAGACAGAATGTCTAACTGATAAGAAAGGAAGGAGAAGTGACTTGGTGTGGTTTGGTATAAGAGAACCAGGCTGATTGGAGCAGTGGGAATTACATTCAGAAGGTGAGTAAACTCTGACTGTAGTTTTGGTCTGGTCCTGTAACTGGTATTAAAACAGTGGAAGTTGTTTGGTTCATGAGATGAACAGTGCCTACTCACACAGCTGGCAAAGGATTTGCTGAAGTGACAGAAAAGTTTGTTTTTTAATCGAAGTTTCTCTGCGGAAGTAAGGGTAAAATTTACAGTACTATTGCAACAGAGTTCACGTAACTAGAGCATCCTTGATTACTTCTTTCTTTGCAGTGCAACATTCCATAACAAGAGTTGACAAGAAATACCCCAATCTAGAATGAAAAGATGTGAGGAAACTTGATGCCTGGGAAAGTCTTGAAGTATGCGAATCTGGCACTTGGAAAACTGTCTCCTTTTCTAGCAGAAGGTTTACTTAACCAGCAGATCCTGAAGCTGCCAACTTAAAACTCATAAATCATGACAAAAAGAAGCATTCAACAGTTGCAACTCTCTGTTCTCCATCTGAGACATTGCCTGGCATGCTTCTTATTTTACTATACGTTTCTTTAGTGTTTGTATTTTAAATTCAAAATATTAATTGCTTAAAGACTCAGAGTATTGGTCAACATCAACACTAATGACATGACAAGGGTGTAATGCAAAAATAAATTACAATAATAAAAGAATGTCATGGCCCAGAAGACCAAATGATTTGCTTGTGTTACTCTTGGGTGTCAGGGCTTGCAAGGGGCAAGGTGACACATATTTTCTATTTTTCTTCCCTTGTAGCTTAAAAAGGCTGGGGTTGTATGCAGAGCAGCAAAAGATGAATGTGATCTGCCTGAAATGTGTGATGGTAAATCCAGCCACTGCCCAGTTGACAGATTTAGAGTCAATGGCTTTCCTTGCCAAAATAGGCATGGCTATTGCTTGAAGGGCAACTGTCCCACCCTTCAGCAGCAGTGCATGGAGATGTGGGGCCCAGGTAAGACACTGTATTCATTACTTTTCTTACTACTGTGACAATAAAGCAAAGAAGAATACTTAAGGAAAGGACAGTTGATTTTTGACTCTTAGTTTCAGCAGAAATCCTTCATGGTGGGGAATCGCAGGCTGCAGGAGTTTGAGGCAGTTGGTTATACTGTATCCCCAGTTGGGAAACAGAAGAAGAAGAATGCCTATGCTCCCTTTATTTTTTTTTCCTTTTTATGCAGTCTAGGACTACAGCTCATGGGATGATGTCACCCACGGTGAGCTTTCCCTCCTTAGTAGAGCATTTCTGGAAAGAGCTTCAGAGATATACCCAGAAGTGTGTTTCTATGGTGAATCTAACACATATCAGGTTGGCAATGAAGATTAGTATCACAGCGGCAAGTTCTTCTCCATGTCTACATCATCCCAGTGAGGATGTTTGGCCTTGGCCAAAGGACCAAGCTGTCCCATTCTTCCAAGAAATGGTGTCACTTCTCAAAATCAGAAATATGTGTATTTTAAATTTTTAACTGGAGAGTTTTATACACAAGTACACCATATTTACATCAATCTCACCCCTTTCCTTAGCTCCTCCCTCCCCCAGCTTGCTCTCAGACTCATGACCTCTTTCTTCTTTTATAATTATTATTGCTAACATACACACATACACACACCACTGACTCCATTTAGTGTTTAGAGCTGACCATTTAAGAATCAGTGAAGAAAACTGATTCTCCCTCCCTCCCCAACCATTGGTTCCTGAAAATTTTTATCTAGGGACATGGCTTAGTGGGTTCTCCTATTCCTTTTGTGTGTTGCATGGTGTGATTATTATACAGGTCTCGTTTAGTCAATGACATTATTGAGATTTCATGGGGTCATATCTAGAAGACACTATCTTTCAGCCAACATCTTGGTTCTCTGGCTCTTACAGTCTTTTGGCTCTCTTTTCCATTATGTTCCCAGAGCCTGAGATGTGGGGATGGTCCTGTAGATGTGCTGACTAGGGATGAGGACCCATACTCATGTATTCCCTGCATGTTGGTCATATTTGGATCTCTTTAGTAGCCTCTGCTTACTGCAAAAAAAAACTTTAAAAGCTTCCTTGATAAGGGGGTAAGAGCTACAATTGTTTATGGGTATAAGGATAAATGTTTAAAATAAAAGTAGAAACTGTATTGATTAGGAAAAGTGGTAAAAGTAATTTCTCCTTTAGTGTCTATGACCTCTCCAGCCATGGGTTATTGGTAGTACCAGACATGAATCTCCTCGTATTGAACTATTAAATCTATCTAGATAGCTGTTAGTTAATTTCAAGGTATAAGTGCCACTATTGCACCACTGGGGAAATCTTGTTGGGCTGGTCATTGTTGTAGTCAAAGGCACAACAGCTGTGCAAAACTAGTCTCCCTTGGCAGCTTGCAAGGTACCTTCGGATACTTCTGAGAAAAGGATTTTAGGTTCTAGACACACATGTTGTATAATCTAACTTAAAATGTGGTGTGTGTGTGTGTAATTGTGTCACAATGAGTGATAACACTTGTTCACAGGCATCATAGACTATCTAATAAGCACCCTAATGACAGGGAATGCACTCCCTTGGAGTTGTAGCTCATGGGCTATCCCATAGACAACCTCCCCTTTAAATATCACATGCTTTTCCACTACCCTTGGTTGTCTCCTAGAACTTGAAGGTAAGACATTTTGCTGAGGACACTACACACTTCAGATCCAGGAAAGTAGAGGAATCAAGCTGGATGAGGGCATTTTTTTAAGACCAAAAGTTTAAAGGTAGCAAATAAAAAGGCTGTTCTGGTGAAATTTTACTCTGAGATTGACAGGGATTTTTGGTTGTTTGTTTGTTTTGTTTTAATATCTTTCTGACCATACAGTGTTTGAGACAAGCTTTTCAAAAAGTCATTTTTATCTCAGGTTTGAATTCACCTGTGCACACAGGACTGACAGTGGTGCTGGTGGTTAGACCATGAGCTCAAGTGGGAAACAAGTAAATAAAGACCCATGGAAGGAAGAAGAGCAGTGAGGGAAGGAGAACATTTCAAAGATCATTTTTATTCACTCAAAGTTTAGTGAGCACACTAAGGAAATCATAGCACAGGATTTAAAATAAAATGCACTCTATGATGACTGGCCTTCCCCTGTTATCAGATTGGTGACCACCCTAACTTTCCTCCTAGAGTCTCATCCAGTACATGATGGAAGTAGATGTGGAGATCTACAGCTAAGCACTGGGCCAAGCTCATGGTGTACAGTTGAAAGGGAGGGTGGATGGATTATATGAGCAAGAGGAGGAGGTCAAGATCATGATGGGGAAACCAGAGGGACAGCTAACCTGAGCTTATGGGAACTCAAGGACTCTGGACAGACAGCTAGGGAGCCAGCATGGGACTGACCTAAGCCTCTGCATGTGGGTGACAGTTGCTTAGCTTGGGCTTTTGTGGGGCCCCTACCAGTGGGACCAGGACTTGTCCCTGTTGCATGAGCTGTCTCTTTGGAACCTATTCTCTATGGTGGGATACTTTGTAGCCTTGATGCAAGAGGTTGGAGCTTGGTCCTGCCTCATCTTGATATGCGGTGCTTTGCTGATTCCCATGGGAGGCTTACTCCATCTGAATAGAGATGAGGAGGAGTAGATGGGGGTGGGTATAAGGGAGGCAGGGGGAGGAAACAGGAGGAGAAGAGAGAGGACAAACTGTGGTTGGTGTGTAAAATAAATTAAAAAATGATGAATAATAAAAAATAAAATAACATGTGATGTAAAGATAACTGTAAACATTAAGCCCAAATTTAAACTGTATTTTTGATTGAAAATTCAACTTTCTAATTAGAGTGTGCTCACTTCCATGAGAAGTCTATAAAGATGTTGAACTCCTAGAAGGAAATCGCGTACTGCTTGTGAGGGTATAGGGAGGAAATAGGGAGCCACTGGTCAAAGATTACAAAACTCTACAAAATGAAAGAAAAACAACATTTCAAAAGAAAACATTTGTTTGTACTTCCTGGATGACATGTGTATAACCATGTATTGGATTGTCATAACCTGCATGCTTCCAGATTCCTACTTAAATGATACAGGGAATATTTATTCAAAAAGAGATGAAGCTACATATTCTTAATACAATTTCAATAGTGTTATTGCATGCTAGAAACTTCTCATAATTTCTGAAAATAAACTTCAATCAAAACTGAGACTAGAAAAAAAATATCTACAAAATACCCAGAAAATCAAGAACTTCCAAAGAATCCTACATAAGTCCCTCTTTACCTGGCAAGGATAGACTAATAAGCAATCTGAGAAGCAATGCCTCTAAGCCATTGAGAGGTGCCCAGTGTGCCGGAGACTGGTCTTAGCAATTCTGCTTATACTTCCTGGGTGCTGAGATTCTTAACTAAAGGAATCAAGAAAACTGGTCCTGCTGGTTACTCTCAGGTATCCTTGACTAGCTTCCTCAGATGACAAAAAGTTGAGGAAAGAAAACCCCACATGCATAAGTGAAGCTCAACGTGTCCCCTTTATTACCTAGTTATACATGAGTGTAGTTATGTTGAGTATTGACTTCTGTCTGACTCCATCCAGAGGCTGGTCTGGCTCCGTCCCAAGTCTTGTTATCTCCTCATCCAGGGACCCAGTACATTTTCTTCATAGTTTATTTTTTCAGTGCCTGACTTTAGTTGAGGTCAAAATTACCCATGGAATTAATATTGAAAATATTTATTAGGTATTGGATAGAGAAGACCATTAAATTGTTCATTCAGAAGTAGTCACCATAAAATACTAGAAAAGCAGATTTGTCTTCAATTTCCAAATTTTGTGATTTGTACAAGATCATATTTATTTTAAATTAATCTGAAGAAGGTTGTAAGATGCATTCATAAGAAAAATCACACTTTTAGGTTCAAGATATTCTTGCAAATCAAACCTCGCAGTACTGGAAATGTGATTATGCTATAAGTAGGCACTTCGTTATAGTGAAGAAATGAAAATGTCTAACCAATATGAACTAAAGCCGACTTCACTCCATAGCCCTATAAAGAGCATTAATAAACATAAGTTAACCTTTGACCTTCTGCAGTTATGAGCCAGGAAAGACTGGCTGCAGGTGTTAGGAAAGATGGCACAGAATGTTCACCTACTATCAGACACTGCTGGGAAAGTGTGGGTTAGGAAAACATTTACAGAGATGAAGATTTGGAAAATTGACACACAGCCGAAGACACTGCTTTGCCCTCCTTTTCCCCTAGCAGATGAACTCTGAATTATTTATCAATGAAAAATTTTCCTCCAGCACCGTTTTTTATGGCAACAATTATTTAAAGAGGAATTTAAAATCCAAGAATAAAGATGGATCAAACAAATGATAATGCATTAATCTAACACTGGTCCTGATTCTTCTTTTTTCTAAGATTCATTTATTTATTTAACGCACATAAGTGCTCTATCCACATGACTCCAGAAGAGAGGATCAGATCCCACTATACATGGTCGTGAGGCACCGAGGAGCCAGTGCTCTTAACCACTGAGCCATCTCTCCAGCCCTGTGCTTCTCTTGTACTGCAGAATGTTTAAAGTCTAGGGAAAGCGCAATGTTACTGGTTGGGGAAAGGTACTTGATGGTGGGTGCATGAATAATACTTTCAAAAATATTAGAATCCGTAACTCAGAAGTTAGGATTTTGGTTATGATATTTCCTTTATTTGTACATGAAATTACTTGTTTCAGGAATATATCTATATTGTTATAAGGAATTAATATGTTACTAAGAACCAAATAATCCAAGAAATACAGTCGCAAAGATTTTTATCACCTTAAATAAGTAGAAAATAAAATTCATTAAAAATGTTTCAAGTTTATAAATCAACATCATATTTTTTTTGAAAATAGAGGAAACTCTTCATAAGTTTTTTGTTTGTTTTACTTTGTTAATTGTCCCTCAAAGGTTTATATCCAACTTGCTAGAGTTTAAGAGCTGTTGATCATTGAGTGGGGTAATGAGTCAGGGGCTGAGGCTGAGGCTGTGGCTTGGGGAGAGGTGGGTGAAGTTGGCTTCTTATCTTCCTGTATGACTTGGGGTGAGTCTCCATTTTCTTATTGATACCTTACTGAGGACAGCAGTAAGAACCCACACACTACTGAACGGGCCCTGTTCTCAATGGCTTACACATATCAACTTATTTAATTATCTCATCAAACCTATGAGTTATGGACTACATCACATTACACACCCTCATTTTTATAGATGAGCAAGCTCAGTGGTTAAGTTCAAAGTAGTTCAAGTTGTAGCTAAGTTGTGCTTAAAACCTGAACTCTTAAGTGCTGAGCTTTGTGCTCATCTGATGGCTATCTGAGGCTGATTCCATGGGAAGTGGAGGGGTGATTCTTGGCACCGTGCTTGGCACACAGGAGGCATTTGGTTAAACATAACTGCTAGTTGTTGTGGCTGCATTTTGTATTTGATTGCTAATGCTTGTGGGCCTCTAAAATAATGATGCAATGACAACAGCTTTCTGGCTAAGTCTTTTATTTGAATGAAATTTTTTTCCTTTTATTATTTTTATTGAGCTCTACATTTTTCTCTGCTCCCCTTCCTTCCTCTCCCCTCCCCCTTTAACACTCCCCCAAGGTCCCCATGCTCCAAATTTACTCAGGAGATCTTGTCTTTTTCTACTTTCTACTTCCCATGTAGATTAGATCTATGTAAGTCTCTCTTANTAATTGTCTTTCTGTGTCTGGGTTACCTCACTCGAAATAATGTTTTCTAGCTCCTGAATGAAAATTTTTAACCCTCAGCAACTCATACCCAAATAAAGTACTTAACTCCTCTGAAATTAAATTATTGACACAAGCCTCAATAATTTAATATCAGAGGAGTTAAGTGGAATTTAAAATGGTCTTTTAAATATTCTGTTAATAATTGCTCTTTGGGTATTTCCAAAATAGCACAAACCTATATCCCTGATCTCAAAAAGCTGAATACTACATGCTCCAAAATACAAAATTAATTTGAATGTCAACATTTACCTATGACCCTCATGTAACAGGTTAAAGCTCAGGCACTCTAAAAATGAGTAAAATGACTGGTAGCTCTGTGTTTAAAGTATGCATGAAACAGTAAATGAATTTTACTTTTGGGGTGGGTCCTATTCTGTAGCTTTCTCAAAGTATATATGAAAATACCTCAAAGAATAAAAATTGCAATCCAGAATATTTCCAATCTCGAGAATTTTGGATAAGGGCTATTCAATCTGCACTCTTAATACTAACTTTATATTTTGGATAAGGGCTGTTCAGTCTGCACTCTTAATGCTAACTTTATATATTTTGGTCATATTATATGGTGTCACATTTCTTAACTAATTTCTCTTCACGTGTGTCATGTTCATCTGCACCTGATTCCAGGAACCAAGGTGGCAGATCAGTCATGTTACCAGCATAATGAAGGTGGCTCAAAGTATGGATACTGTCACATAGAGAACGGCACGCATGTGCCTTGCAAAGCAAAGTAAGTGGCCATATTGTTTGAATCTTTCCCCCACAGTTCTCATTGAGACAATGGCACATTTCCTCCCACATATCCTGGCTAATTCTAGTTCAAGAGAAAATTATGTCTGGTCTAGAGAGATCAGAAGCTAAGAGCACTTGCGGCTATCATAGAAGACCTGGGCTCAATTCCAGCACCCACATGGAAGCTTCCAACCACCTGTGGCTACAGTTCCAGGGAAACCAAGGCCCTTTTCTGACTTCCTCATTCGAATGGTACACATACATACATGCAGGCCAAGCTCTCTCTCTCTCTCTCTCTCTCT
>LOJH01005061.1:11814-40492 GCA_001685095.1 Ellobius talpinus
CACACACACACACACACACAGAGAGAGAGACTTAATATAAATATGTCTAGAAAAATATTTTAAAAGATACTTTTTCAATCAGGTGCTTTTCATTATGAGTTTCTGAGTAGAAATTTTTATCTACCCAAAGAAACAACCACTAGTATATATAGTTTGTGTGTGTGTGTGTATATATATATATATATAGTATAAACTATATATATATAGTTTAAATTTGTCATGACATTTGCATGAGAAAGACTATACTAAGAAATGTAGCTAACAAGTCACCTGAAGTGCTCATTTTAATTTCAGTATTGATATCCTGAAAGAAATGTAAAAAATTATGCTGGATAAGCTTGAGATTTTTTGATGTACATTTTCTGCCACTTTAAGATTCAAATTCAACTCAAATATTTTGTTTTTCAGTTCAATTTTAGTTATAGACATTAAGGTGTGTTTATCACATGTGTGCAGGTGCCCAAAGAGACCAGAGAGGGCATCATATCCCCTGGAGCCGGAGTTACAAGGGTGCTTCTGGAAACAGAACTCTCATCCTGTGAAAGAGCAGCCCTAGTTGGCTTTCTATTTTATTTATTTATTAACAAATTAAGTGTCTTTCCTGCCCCCTAAGGTGTTTAATAGTGGATCAACTGTTTTATGCCTGGTCTAAATTTTGTAGAGAGAATTTGTAACAAAAGTTTGAACAGCAGGAACATTTTTCAAAGCTTTCCTCCTGAACAGTGACATTGTTAGATAACTAATATTAACAAATTAGTTGGGTGGTAGAGACCCGTTGAGGGGATCTGGGCCTAAAGGGCAAACTTTGTTGTGTGACTTTTCCTTTATAGGAACACAGAGCAGATTCAAAATGCAACAGCTATGGAAAAGGCCATACACAGGCTCAGCAAAGCGGTCCTTAGGGTGGGAAGGGAGTTGGGCTGGTTCCTCCCTCCCCTATAGCCTGTGAGTATCCTCTTTGCCTCGATAGTTGTGTTAACATAAGATAATGAGTATAATAAGATGCTCAGACATTTCATCCTCTTCCAGACACCATCTTGTCACTTAATAGCCATGGCCTGTGTTGGGCAGTTACCTCCACACTTCTGGGCCCAGCACCATCCTTACAGGCTTGTCATGAATCATCCTCTGACTACTGAAGAACACCCAGTGGAGTCTGGAGAAGCTGTGACTTCCTAAGTTTACCAACCCTATTTTCTCTAACCCACAGGCAGTAACAGAAAAGCCCGTTCTCTCCCTTCTAGACAACTTGCTCACAGGCGTCCTCCAAATTTTGCATAAAGCACTACTTAACTGTGACCATATTGGCTTTGGCTTTTCTTGGATTTTCTGGTGGTCGGTGAATGGCTTCCCTGAGCAGTTTAGCCTGCAGATCCAGAGGGAGAGCTCTGAGGGCCACACGGACTGCTTTGTTGTGTCAAGAGATCTCTGGAGTTGTGTAGACCACCCTGTTGTGGAAAACTGAGGCTTTTATCTTTTAGAGTTTATCTGAGGAAAGGAAAATAGTACAAATAAATGACTATCTAGGCCCCCATGTGAGGTCAGGGACCTGCCCTTTGTGTATCCTCTAGCTCCATCCGCAAGCTCTTCTCTCAGTGAGTGGTTGCTTCACCATCTCCACCTATCACATCCAGCCCCAGTTCGCTTTCTACTTCTGTGATGAAACACTCCAACCCAAAGCTACTTTTGGAAGGATTTGTATGACTTACACTTCCAGGCTCCAGTCCATCACTGAGGAAAGTCAGAGCAGGAACTGAAGGCAGGAACCTGGAGGCAGAAGCTGATGAAGAGGCCATGGGGGAGTTTTAATTACTGTCTCCACTCCCCATGGCTTGCTCAGTTTGCTTTCTTACACACCCCAATACTACCTGCCCAGGGACAGCACTGTGATGCTGGATTCTCCTGCATCAAACATTAATCAAGAAACTTTTCCCCAGACATGCCCATAAACCAGTCTGATGGGGACAATTCCTTAATTAAAATATTCTTTTCCTAGGTGACTGCAGTTAGTGTCAAGTTGATAAAAACTAACCAACACACTTTCCATCATCTAAACTGAGGGGGAAAATGCCCATAAATGGGACATGTTCCCTTATTCAAGGCCACCTTCTAGAATTTAAGCCTAAGATTCTGCCCCTACCCCTATTAGCCATAACTTAGACAATTGGCAAAATTAGTTGTAAAGGGATCTGTATTTGAGAAGCAAACACATTTTGCTAACATCTGAGAGTCCTATGAGTGCAGAATAAGGACATTGTACATAGGCACAACCAGAAGTCACTGCTATTAGGGAAATATTATTTTTTAAATATTGATAGGCAAAGGCTGGTTCGCTTTTGTATAAGATTGAAATTTGACTCCCGGGATAAAGTTTTTGATTTTGTTGTTGTTGCTGTTGTTTGTAGAGATGCCATGTGTGGGAAGTTGTTCTGTGAAGGTGGGTCACATAATCTGCCATGGAAAGGACTTACAGTATCTTTTCTGACATGTAAATTATTTGCTCCTGAAGACACCAGTCAAGGAATAGGCATGGTGGCTAATGGAACCAAGTGCGGACAGAACAAGGTAAGTTGAAATTGTGCTTCCACAATCCATTATCCCACACCCACACGCATACCTGGATTTTAGCTCAGTACTGTTCATTACAATTTCTGTAATCACAGTACACACACTGCTAGGATGACATGGGATGTAGAGGAACAGAGGGAAAACTAACAGAGGCTGAAATAAATAGGACAATTGTTATCTCACACAGCGGTAAGTTCAGAGAAACAACAGCCTGCATGGTAAACCCAGTGATGCAATGCCGCCATCAAGGACCTAAAGTGTCTCTCCTTGCCTCCTGCAATATCCTGCTCTACACATTCACACATGGTGCTCACCATTCAGCACTACAGGAGCAGGCAGCACATGGCTGTCCCTGTGCATCTTTTCTTAAGAAAAGGAAATTTTACTGAGACATAGTTATGACCACCGACGTGTCATAAGCTTTCATTGCCCAAAGTTTTACCACCCAATCGCCTGCAGTGTACCTGATAAAGGACAGGGAAGTACAATGGTGGCCTATGTTTGTTTAAACTCACCCAAAGGACACAGGAAAGCTTTTGTCATGAGAGGAAGCACATAGATACCCACCGTATTAATAAAGTCAAGTGTCCACAGCCATCTTCCTTGTGTGCCAAACAATTCAAATTAGTAATGACCCTTGAACTCTACTTCAATACATTTGGATATTTACAGTTGAAAGTTTCCCATTTGCTTTTGACAGAGCATTTTATTCAAATGCAATCATACAAGAAATCTAAATGGGAGAAAAGAATGAGAACAAAGCCACAGCCAACACCTGTGGCCCCTTCTATCTTCCACAGAGTTTCATGCTCACATGTCTGTGCCCATGACTTATGCATGCCTGGGCTCTCTGATAGTGTTTAATTAGTGCCCACGATATGCTTATATCATGTTATCAAACTTGGTAAATATTTAGTATTTACATCTTTCTTTTTTAGTTTTTGAGAATTTCAGACATGTATGCAGTGAAATATGATCAGATACACCTCCATTTCTCCCTCCAACTCTCCCAGTATCCTCTCCAACACTTCCCCTTTTGACTTCATTGTTATTCCCCCGCCCTCATCACCTTACTCCTTCTCCTTTTAATAGCTCACTAAGTACTATTAGTGCTGTTCATAGATGCAAGGATATGGGGCCATACACTGGAGCATAAAATCCACAAGTTGTCACACATTCATAGAAAAACAACTCTCTCTTCTCCAGAAGCTGTCAATTGCCAATAGCTCCCTAACAGAGATTGGGACTGAAGATCATCTACTACATCCATGCAGAAATGTTGGTGGGTTTGATCTTGTGTAGACCTTGTGCAGGAAACTGAAACAACTCTAGCACTCTTGGGCATAAACACATAGGCAATTTGTATCTTACTATAGAGATACTTAAATACTCACGCTAATGGTCACTCTACACAATAGTTAGAAAATAGAATCAACCTAGGTGTCCATCAACAGAGATGCAGTATCTATACAAAATGGAATATTAGTGGCAAGGAAAATTGGAAGCACCAAACTTGCACATAAATGGATAGAAATGAAACAAATTATTGTGAGTGAGATAATTCAGGCTCATAAAGACAAACTTTGTCAATTCCGGTGCTTCAAAACTGGCAGATGCCCAGTCAATGACAGCGCTTCTAATAATGGCACAGAGAAAAAGTATGGCATTCACTTTCTGCTCATAGTAGTTGCTGTAGTAGCATCATATGTAATGGGATTCCAGCACTCCCTTCCAGATGTTCCTTACATCAGTGCTTAGTTCTGTGGTCAGTAAGAGCTCCAAAGGTGAGGAGCTGTTAGGTGGAAAGAAGTACCTATCAGAAAGGAAGCAAAGGTCATCTTAAAGATGTCGTTCTAAATATTTTACTATATACTAAAAATGATAGAGTTTGGTCTGTCTGAAAACCTGCTAGTGTTTGCCTAATAAAATGTTGAGTTTGGTTGCTTTTAATTCAGTGGTTAGCAGCACTCGCTGCTATTTTCTAGTTCCCCAAACCCATATAGCTCACAACTGCACAAAATTGCAATTCTAGGGGACCTCAAACTCCTCTCTGGCCTCTGCAGCCACCAGCATACATATGACATTCACTCATGGCCACATAGATAAAAATAATAGTAATAAATCTTAAGTAGACACAACAGGCCATCTGCACATATGAACTCAAAGTTGTTGTGGCAGCATGAACAAGACCAGTGTAAGCTCAACCAGACAAAATCCTAACAAATAGCTGGGAGGTGGGCACAAAGCTCCACCTCTAGCTGAGCTATTATTGGCATCTGATGGCTAATGGAAGAGACGATTTTCTTTAAAATCATATTCCCTGGAAAGCTGATGACACTCTTGGGGAAGGCCACACATTCAAGAATATTTGGACAGCATAAATTGATTCTGATTTTTTGTTTTAAAGACATCATATGGGTGGGTAGGGCCTGGACTTGGGAAAGAGTTAGGGGAGGAAATACGATCAGAACATGTTGGAAATTCTCAAGGAACAGGGAACTAATAAAGAGTTCTTTTAAAAAGATGAATTTGACGACATAGAACTTATGAAAATTTTAAGACTTCATTCCAGCCAGTCATTGACAGAGATGGAACTGCTAGAAGTGCTCCATCCAATTCATGGTTCCATGTTGTTTCAGGTGTGCATTGATGCAGAGTGTGTGGACATGGAGAAGACATACAAGTCAAGCAACTGTTCCTTGAAGTGCAAGGGGCATGCAGTAAGTTTGGAACACAGGTATCCCCGGTTTGATAAGCCTTATGCCTTTTCAGTTCTGTTGCGATAAAGCTGGACTCATACACTCAGTGACCACAGTTTTCATGTTTATCTGACACTAAGGAGTATAGAGCATGGGACACTGCCTCTGAGAGGCCATCATTGAAATCTTTGCTTGTCATTAATACTTCACCTGAGCAGATGGAAACCAGAGGAGCAGGGGCCCTGCTTATGTCAAAATCCACTTCATTGTGAAAGAATGGGGCCTTGGATGGTACACTAAGTCTCATGGTGACACAGCATCCTTCTTCCACTAGGTGTGTGACCATGAGCTGCAGTGTCAGTGCAAGGAAGGATGGGCCCCTCCTGACTGTGAGGATTCTGCCACAGTCTTCCGTAGGTAACTCTGCATCTCTGGCCTGAAAACCTGTCTCCATTGGCCAAGCTCTTCTTCTGTGTTTATATTAGTCACTTTCCTGCTGCTGTGATAAAAATGTCCAACAATAGTGACTGGAGAAGAGGTAGGCTTGTTTGAGGATGCCATCTCTTGTGGTGGGAAGTCACAGTAGCCGGGGAAGCAGGAGGCAGCTGGTTACATTGCTTCCAGAATCCGGAAGCAGAAAGATGACTGCTGGTGGCCACCTCTCTGCCTCCTCTTTTTTTTCAAAAAAATATTATTTTTATTAAAATCTGTTTCATAGAATGTATTTTGAATATATTCTTTCCCCTTCCCTAACTTTTCCCAGATTCTCTCTGTCTCTCTGTCTCTCTGTCTCTCTCTCTCTCAAATAAAAGATGAAACCTGAAAAAATATAGAAAAACAAAAATAAGACAAAAAAATACCAAAACAAAACAAAAACTGCTCAGAAAAACATGGAGTCCATCTTGTGTTGGCCAACTACTCACAGACATAGGACTTGTCCTGGAGTGTGATTAATATAATATATCCAGTGAGACTCCATTTGAGAAAACTGACTTTGGCTTTCCTAGTGGATTTCAACTACAGATAGTTTTTTGTTTAGGGGAGGGATGTTGTGTCTGGTTCCTCTTCTTCCTGCTGGGAATCTGCCTGGTTTAAATGTGTGCAGGTCCTGTGCGTGCTGTCACAGTCTCTCTGAGTTCACCTGTATCACTCCTGTTGTGTCTAGGTGGTTCCAATTCCTTGGAGTTATCCATCACCTCTGGCTTTTACAGTCCTTTTGCATCCTCTTCTGCATAGATCCCTTAGCCTTGAGGTGGGGTTTGATAAAGGCATCTTATTTAGTACTGATTTCTGCCTCTGACCCAAGGAATGGTTCCACCAACATTTAGATTAGATCTTACTACCTCATTTAATCTGGAAACTTACTCCCAGATACTCCTGGACTTTGCCTTCTAGATGATCCTAGTTCCTTGAGGTTGACAGTGTTGTCTTTTACCCGAGGATATAGAGTACATTGTCTTTTTTCTTTCCCCATCAAATTTCTGTTATGTAGCTATTGAACATTTGCAAATTTTCTGTAGCAACATTCAAATCATATTTTAACACTGTTACATTGTCAAACTTCATACAAAAAGGTAACTTCAAACTTCATTTATAATATTACTTTACTGTATCATGTTTTCTTGCTTGCTTTATGTTTTTTCCATTTTCACAATGTCACACAGTTGTTAGATAATATTAACTCATGAGACTCTCTGAGAACATGACTTGGATTATGGTGGTAGGTCTAGATTATGCTTTCTGAGTTATTTTCCTTTATTTTGAGGTATGCTGCCCTATTCGTTCAAATGCTGCCTACAGGTGGGCTGTCTTGTTCACCTACATACTGCTTACAGATGCTCTCCAGCTCATCCACATGCAGCCCACATTTTGTTTGACTCTTTTTCTTTTGCATGCGTGATCTTTGTTAGATCATGGGATAAGATGACTCAAACTGGTCCAATGGCTCTTCCTTGCATTTGGAGTGTTTGTTGCTCCTACTGGCATTTCTTTGGGTAGAAGATAAGACTCAAAGTAGGAGGCAGGTCAAGGAGGGAATGAGCCATGAGGGAACCTTGACTTTCAGCTGTCATCATGAAGAATACTCGAAGCTGAGAAAGAGCTCTTTATGAATTCCCTTCTCTTTTTCTTGAGCACCCTCCTTGAACTCCTTTCTCTGCATGGTTTAGGGTGGGTGTCTGGAGCCATATTCAACCACCTTTGGGTACTCCTATACCAAGCACCAATGTCTCTAGAGAGAGATTCCTGGAGTTTTGTCCCAGGATCATGAATCTATAAATCATGAAACTATATCATTCTGTGTACGCAGAGGAAG
This sequence comes from Ellobius talpinus, assembly GCA_001685095.1. Classification (NCBI taxonomy): domain Eukaryota; kingdom Metazoa; phylum Chordata; class Mammalia; order Rodentia; family Cricetidae; genus Ellobius; species Ellobius talpinus. Next base: position 19,396 of record LOJH01005061.1, read on the forward strand.
GGAATGGCGATGTGGTTAGGATGGGCCTGAATGAACTGTTTGTCCCAAGTTCAAATACTTTTTAGGCATTTCAAACAAAAGAATAATATTTAATTTTAATGTTTATACTTCAACTTACTCCTTTTGTTTACCCAATTCCTTTACTTCCTATCTTCCTGAAGATTCTAAACTCCATTACCTTTTCAAATTATAAGATGTAATTATGCAATATATTATTAATTGAATTTATCATGCTTGGGGTGGGGTTGCAGGGTAACTCAGAACAGAGTTACAGAATCAACTATTTAATTAGAAAGCTCATCGATGATTCCAATTATTGCTAAAATAACATTAAAGTGTGGCTTTTCTCTTTTTGAAGACTTTATTTTTATTCATCTATTCAACTGTGGGAGTTTTGAACTCTTATTGGGTTGGTGAAGGTTCCACATAAAAACTTGACATTATCCTCATCGATCCATTCCATAAAGCTCGGAAGAAATACTGACACCCAGTGGATCACCCAACCAGTCCACAAGCACAGAGAGATGGCTGGGCTGACATCTGCAGGCTGCAAGAGCTATGGGAAGGGGCCACAAGGTCCACCATTCAGTGGGGGTTCCTATCATTCAGCTTGGAGAAGACACAGCATTCTCTGGCTCCACTGTCACCATTAATATAAGCAATGCTTGTAGCAAAATTCATGCCCAATAAATAATTTAAGAACACAAACTTATGAGTAATCTTTCAGGAAGTTTGTATTCATTCAACTTTCTAGATTGTATTTAAGAGTGTTTATGTCCAAATATTTCTATTTAAATATATCTAAATAGAAATGTTTTCAAGGAATCCATAGAAATAATATTAGGTTTTAAAATCACTGCTTTATTTTGTCCTGTTTAATTGACAGGGAAAAACATAAAAGTGTATGTACTTATGAAATACTATGTGGTATTTTGGTACATGCTTACATTATGTAATGTTGAGGTCAATTTAAACACAACTGCTTCTTCAAACATTTATCATTTCTTTTATTTTGGCTGAGATAATTCTGTCTTATTTTATAATCTACTGTTACTTTTTCTGGCTGAGATTGAAATAATTAAAATTTACTTGGTGAAGTCTATAAAGTCATATACCACATATATGATTTTCTATTGTATTATCTCATGTGCAGAAGTAGAAAGCAGTGTGCTTTGCAGATATAAACATACCATTATTTTTCCAGCCGGATATATAGTATTTAAGAGTTAGACATATATTAGGCAAATCACTGTTTTTAATTGGACTCTCATCCTAGCAAAGCCAAAGCCAGAGTCAGCCTTGTCTCTGGACAGACTCTAATTCTTCTATAAACATGACTGTCATGTTACAACTTCACTTCCTAGGGACTTATTGTAGACTCTAGAAGCATGAGCAGAACTAACTTCTTCTACACATCAAAAGAGCCATAATATGTGTGTAAAAAAGTAAACATGTTGTATACATACATTATCAGATAAAGTGCAGTGAAGAACATCCATCATTTCTCTATGGTAAAAGGCCCTCATAAATTCCTGTTCCAGATCTTTCAACTGTGCAGTGAATTTCTATCTATGCTATCTCATGTGTGTAATACACCAGAGTTCATTTGTAGCTGACTATTACATATCCCACGAACCCCTCCCCTGGTCTCCCCACCAGTGCCCTACCACCATATGCTTCCTAACATGCAGAAAAATGGGGGTTTCCTAGTTATTATTTAGTTAATACTTAGGACAACAATTACATGGTAATCAGAGAATATATTATGTGGAATGTATTCTGAAATTAATTTAAGCTAACTTTATGGCTTAGCACATAGTCATGTGTGCAGGTTTTCTGTGTATGAACAGAAAACACAGCAACATGAAGTTTACACTTGTGTCCTCCTGTGTCTACACGTGTTCTGTGTGCCAAGTTGGTCTGTACCATTGCTCATATCTAATCCCAGCTACTAGTTTATTTTCTTTGTTCTACCAGTTACCATGTAGAAATCTTAAAAATAACCACTCTGAAGATGTATTTCGGGGATGGTGAGATGGTTCAGTAATGAGGAGCACTTGCTGCTTTTACGGAGGATGCTGGCTTGATTCCCAGCACTAACTAACTCCAGCTCTAGAGGATCCATCACCCTCTTCTGCCTCATTCACAGGGTGCACACACATACATGCAATTAAACACTCATACATAAACAAAAATAAAGCTTTGACTTAATTTTGATATTACAACTTGGTACTAAAAGTGACTATCTGATTAGAAGTCATGGTATTATTCACATGCATATTTAGAATAGTCATATCTCCTCAGCAGATTAACGCTGCCTTCATTGTGAACTGATGCTGTGTGTGTCTCTATTGCTGCTTGCCTTTTAAAGTCTACAGTTCCTGGAGACCAAGATGGCTGAAGCATAATTCTGCATCTGTTTGTGTTGCTATAATATCTTCAATTTTACATTCATCCTTATAATATCCTCACATTTACATTGATCTTTTTAATCCTCTTGAAACTTGAATATTACGCATTTAAATTATGAAGTTAAGAAAATTATGCATTTAAAAAATCTTTGCTATTTCACATACCTTTGGGTTTGGTTTTATTTTTCAAAATTTATTTGGAGGACAAATTACTAATGTGCTGGGAGACAAACCATCAGTTATATGGAGCAGTTCCTATGTGTCTTGCCTCATCTAAGCTTCTTCTTTTTGCTCTTTTTTATTTAAATTTTGTGCTGTATTATAAATCAGTTGGCCATTTTGTTCACCATTTTGCTCTTTTTATGATTTTGGAGGGTGTGGATTTTTTCATTCTTTTATTAGTTGTCCTAAAAATTTCCACATCTCTTTATTTGTTTAACAAGATTTTACTTGAGTGATTGTAGATACATAGCAACACTGAGCGCAGTGTGCAGGAGTTCTCTTGTACCCCTGCACCCCCACTGTAGAGTGGTGCATTAGTTACAGCCCATAAACATATATTGAGATACCATTGCCATCCAAAGCGCAGCTCATGTCTGGGTTTGCTCTTGCTTCCTTTGCTCTTTCTCATTTCTCATTTCCCGTGTTTCTAAACATTCCTCCTCCTCTTCTTCCTGCCTCACATTTTTGATTGTCAGTCCTCAAGATTGTCTAGGGCTTCATGCATGCTAGGCAAGCACTCTCCCACCAAGTTATAGCTGAACCTTCTTTGCTCTTCCTTTCTGTCTTTTCGTAAATTATATTTTTGTTAGTATGTTGAGAATCCATACAAAGTATTCCGATAGTGTTTATCCTTCTGTCCTACTCCTCCGAGATTCAGCCCTCTTATCTGCCCTATCAATCCAACTTCTAGTCATTGGCATCACCTTCTGCTCTTCTTCATCACCTAGTCCACTATCGGAAGTGGAGGTGGGGCCTGCCTACCAAGTGTGCTGACCTACTAGGGGTCATGCCATTAAAGAAACTGACTCTCTTTCATTTATATTTTTCTAAATTCTTACTACCTCATTAATATCTACAAAAAATCTATTTTTTAGAACTTCCATGGATTTAGGAGTTTTGTAAAAACTTTATGCTGATCAAGGCCACCAATGCTAGCAAGAGAAGAAGCTAGATTTGCTGTTCAATTATTTCTATCTTCAACTGCCCGCTTACTGTCTGTTAATAATATTATTTTTTCTTTTATCCCAAGCCACAACTTTGTCCTCTCAGCTTTAGCGTGTTTGTAAGCACTGACAGTATTCCAAAAACTCTGATATGAATTTTTTTAAAAAAAAAACTATTATTCTGACATTAGTTCCAATGTGTCCACTCTTCCCCATTCTGAAGCTAAGCTATGTCTAGGAGAAATGCCACAGCATTTGGTTTTTCTTTGATTTCCTTGAGCAAGAATTTTATGGAATCTGAAAAGAATTAGATATTTTAACAAATGCCATTTTCTTATCTTCAATTCTGTGTTCTGGGGTGTCTACCTTTACCTGTGTGTTTTGTTGTCACACTTGGAAGCTTTTCTTGTATTTTTGGAACTGTCAGTCTTCCTGCTGGACTATGTACTAAGAGCTCCCCTGCTCTTCAGATGTGTGGGGTTTTTTTTCTGGTTTCTGCTGATTTCAGATGATTCTAAGAGAAACGAACCCTTGAGATTGCCAAGGACCCAGGCTGAATGTATTACTTAGACTATAGCGTAAAAACAAAGACAATTCATGAATTATGTCCTGTCTTTTTTATTTACTCATTCCTCTGCTCTTTATTTGCCAAGGGGGCAATACCATATCTTTCTTGTTTCATCCCAAGGCTGGATTTAAAATACATTTTCCCGCTCTGCCATCCTCCTTATTCCATGCCCCCCTGTAGTCTCCCAGCCTTCACTCTCCTATTACTGCTACCAATCTTCTTCCCTTCAAAGAATTTGCAGTAAGAAGTTAAGTTATTTAACCCACCCCCTATGGAAGATCTATTATGGACTTTTACTTGCTTTTTAGCACCGTGATCATGGTCAACACCATTTGCATTTTACCAACTCTGTTAGATTTCTTTCCCCTTTCTTTCTTTTTTTTGACAGAATACTTGATAAAAAGTGTCTTAAGGAAGGAAGGGCTTGCTTTGGTTTACAGTTTGGTAGTTACAGTCCATTATAGTGGGGAAGACATAGTAATGGGAGAGCAGAAAGCTGACATGTCACATGGTACCTGCAGTCAGGAAGCAGAGAGAGAGAGATGAATGCAACCCAGAGGTCTTTTGGCTCATTCCCCTCTTCAGTGCAGACTGGGAAGCCAGTCCATGTCCAGGGTGGGTCTTCCCTCCTCTCCTTCCACAGACGAGATGACAGTTAATTAGCAAATATAACTTTCCAGGAAGACAGGTTCATTTTGTGTAGATATAATTTTTAGCAAATAAAATAGTCAGGCCAGATGCAATGGCATTCCATTGTAAGGTTGGAGAATCACAGCGAGTTTGAGACCAGCCTGGGCTACACAATGAGTTCAAGGCCAGCCTAGCCTACATGGCCAGATTCTTTTTGAAAAGGAAAGGAAAGAAGAAAGGGAGGGAGGGAAAGAAGGAGAAAAGAAGGGAGGGAGAGAAAAAGAGCAGGAAGAGAAGGAAGGAAAGATAAAAAAAAGAGGCAAACTAGAGTGAGACAAGCTTCTTGGTCCTCAGTAGGATTTCTGTGCTCTCTGTTGTAGATTTCTCCATCGTGGTTGGTGTGCTCTTTCCTCTGGCAGTCATATTTGTGGTGGTTGCTATAGTGATCCGGCACCAAAGTGCCAGAAGGAAGCAGAAGAGAGTTCAGAGGTAAGCTTTCGTGTGCTTTGGAGATCCTTTAACCTCTACTTCATTGGACTTCGGATTCTATGATTTACTCCTTCTGGTTTAATTTTATTTTACTTCATATATTAAGAACACCAGACAGGTATGTTTTTCACGGACCAGAGACTGGGTGTCCCTTCGACTGGGCAATCTTTTGCAGCCAGATACAATTCTTTTCTCCTTGGAGTAGCTATTTTTCTAATTAATAACAGCAGTGACATTGGGCCTCATTATTAAATATTTTTGCATTTATTATTAGAATAGAAGCGAGCATATTAATTGTTTGACAGTTGTCTGGTAGACATTGTGCTGAGGATTTCCTATCATCTCTTTTAATCGTCGAGAAGACTTCATGAAACAGCTGCAGTATTCTCACTCTCTGGATGAAATGTGATCTCTGTGTCTCTTAAGATAATGGAATTTGCTTTTAATAAATGTAGGGGAGACAGAAAGGTTAACAAAGGCCTCTGCATCCTTCAAAAGTGAGAAATTGAGGCTTGATTGGCATGCAGAACCTTTCTCTTGCAAACCATATTAACAAGATTATTTTCCATCACTTTCCAAGATTGAATTATTTTGGTGGAACTTACTTCATACAAAATGACTCTTAGGGAAATATTTAAGGAGTTAAAAATAATCAAATGTCATGACTGAGATAAAAGTTGGCTTATCATCATCATTATGTTTCGGATCAGGGTCCTGCCAAGAACCCAGTTATTATCCACAGGATAATAATGGCAGATAACTTGCAACTAAAAACTGAGGAATGTTCTGGAAGCACACAGAACCCCGGTAGGGGAGCAGGGCACAGTGGGCAAAGGAAGTTGTTCGTCCTCTGTTGAGTTTTCCTGGCATGCTGAAGATGCTGTTCAAGTCACAGGACATGTTTTTACTTATAGGCCACTGCCCACCAAGGATGCCAAGCTGCACAAACAGAAGTGTAAATCCCCAAAGGCGAAGACAGTTCAACCCCAGGAGGTGAATTCAAGTTTGAACTGGTTTTCTTTTTGTGACACACGAGGTTATGATTTACCCCTTTCCTATATTATTCTGACCATAGTCTGTCATTTGTGCACAGTAATGCCTAGAAATCTACCCTACATCAGCAGATAGAAAGGATGGTGGACTCTGTATCCACACGCACAGTCAACTTCCGCTAGTGTCTTGTTAACACACAAAAGAATCTTCAAAAAAGCCCTTGCAGAAAGGGCTTGTGAAACTCAAAGAGAATAGAGGGGAGAAACGTTAACAGCTTCTTCCTCCCTCCCTTCCCCTTTCTCTCCCTTCCCCTCTTCTTCACCTATTCTGCCCTCCCCTCCAGCTCACTCTCACTCTGTCCACTTTGACTCTAAGTTCATTATTACTCCTGGTAAACTCCTCTCTACATAAAGTGGATATTTGTATGGTCAACCATGTAGCATGTAACATGCCTGACACTTACAGCTCTTGCCGTGTCTTAGATGTTTAGGACTTTGAACTGAAATAGATCAATAGCGTGGCATCAGTGGTGTTGGTTGTTACAGAAGTTATCCCTGGAAGTCCTGGAGAAATCCCCCTACAAGTGCTACACTTGGACTACTGGGATCTCTCCTGTCTTATCTCCAAGTTTCAGCTTCACCCTTATCATATGGGCTAGGAAAGGGTAACCTCTCTGCTGACTGTACTTCAGCACCTGGTGGTTTCATTGTAAAGTTTGATTTTTTCATTTTAGATGAATCAGATGAAGAAGCTCCATGTGTGTGAAGAAGCTCTGCCCACTGAAGAGAATGAGCCTCCACCCAATGTAGTGAGTTAGCAACTTCTCTTCTCTATCATCCAGTCCAACCTCAAGGAAATGCTCCTGAGAGACATAACCCATAGTGCTCAACTGTTGATTCAGAAGAATGTTGAGCTTTGTGCACATATTAATGTAAAATATAAATTCTTCTGCAAAACTTTAAAATGCAAAATGTGGGAATATATGCCTCTACGTTTTTATTTCTGAGTTTATCCCTTAAATTAAGAGCATAGAGGTGGAAGTTGGTAATGCAGAATATTCATGTCATAACTGGGGTTTCTATTGCTGAGTTAAAACATCATGAACAAAAAGAAGTTGGAAGAAAGGATTTATTTAAGCTTATAGCTTATATGTCCATCACTGGGGAAAGCCAGGGCAGGAACTGGTGCAGAAGCCATGGAGGGATGCTGCTATTCAGATTGCTTTCTCTGACTTGCTCAACCTGCTGTCTTATACAACTCAATACTATCTGCTCATGGATGGCACCACCCACAATGGGTTGGACCCTCCCCGCTCTCTCATTAATCATTAATCAAGATGATAGTCCAGAGATCTACATAGAGTCCAATTCTAAAGAGGCAGTTCTTGTTTGAGATTTTCTTCTTCCCAGATACATCTAGCTTTGTATTAAGTTGGCAAAAACCAATCAGTGCAATTCATTTGCTTCACAGAACCCATTTTTAGTCTAGGTTGATGCACTAAAAAGTAGCATAGACTACACAAATTAAACATTTATTGTGTTCATTCTTGAGACTTGGAATTCTAAGATTGAAGATCTGGAAGTTCCTGGTATCTGGTGAGAATTGAGTCCTGGTCCATCAGTTGAGGATAATGGAAAGGAAATGGTGGTAGGGGAGAAAGATTAGGGAAAGGAGAGATACAATTATCTTTTTGTATCTTCATCGATCCAATTCTAATAACTCCACCTCCAAGAGGTGAAAGCCCCCAAACCTAACCATCACACTGGGGATTATGGCATCAACATATGATTTGTATGGATGCAAAAATTAAGTCCACACTAACCAGTCTCATCACATAGCTGTGGACCCTATGCTTATGTCTGGATCATAACTAAATGAAAGTGTCATACTCGTGGGTTTAGAATTATTCACGTGGTTAAGTTTCCAAAGTCTCTGTTCTTAAGAATGAGTTAAACATTTTCAGTATGCACACACATTTTGAGGAGCCTATTCTGAGCTGACTCTCCCTTTTTATCTTCTTCCTAGCTATCTACAAAGCCAAATTTCCCACCACCACCAATTCCTGTTTCCTCGTAAGTATCAGATGGTCACTGGTGGATTTTCTGCCAACTGGCTCTTTGCCAGTGCTCCTTCAGCTCACCTAACCTCATCACAGCACATTTGCTCTGGAGAACCTGGAAAGGCAAGGGCTACTTTGATAGTGATTTCACAAGGCTACCGAATCTTTATGATGATACAGTAGTTCTTTCAGTTCATAACTGTTGAGAAATAATGGATAAATTTATTAAATAAGGTAAATGTCTTCCAAGGAATTGTTTCTGGATGCTCATTAAGAAGGGCATAAAATTAGATATTTATGAAATGGTTATTTCTTTAAGAAGTAGAGGATGAAAAGGAGATCCATGAAAGCAAGCTGGAATAAAAGGCAAGTGTTCTTTAAGTAAAAGGCAGAATCCAGCTACTCATGAGTAGTTCTCATGCCTAACCCTCTGTTGTGTGTAAAAGTTCCTTTTGTCAAGATGTTAGGCAGTGTTAGTAAGCAAACAAGCCATACATGCCTGGTGTGCCTAATTCCTCAAATACTATTAGTGTCAAAGTGTGCAGTACTAATGAGAAACTATTGTGGTGTCCGTGTGAATGGAGCTGGTGAAGCAGAAGGCCACTGACCTTGTATTTGGAACTGGCCCCAGACACTTGGGTAGCACCAAAGTGAGTAGTGAGGGGGTAGGCCATAATTCCATGAAGGAACTAAGCTTGGCTGTGTTGGGGGAAAACATGCCATCTCTACTAACTGTCTTATTTTTCCCTTTTGTCCTAGTAATGCAAAATCATTTTCCTATTTTCAAAATAAGCTCACTTCTTCACCCACTTAAGAGATCTATAATGAAATTATGATTGTCTCTTATCACCCCTAGTGCCAAGGTGAAAAGCCCCTACCATGTCTTCTAAGATGTTTGCTCTGGGGCAGGGCCTAACATAAGTGTCTTGATGATGAGGTTTTTCAATAACCAAAAAAAGGGAGACTGAAAAATGCACAGATATGTAGCTGTGGTGACCCAGTTCTTTATTTTCTCATACTAGTGAACAAGAACTGCGTGAGTAGATGCAGCATCCACAGAAACGCTTGCCTAGATCCTTAACTTTCTCTGCATCTCCTCATCTTAGGAGTCTACTTGCCATGGTCTACTTTCCTATGCCAGTAACTCCTCCCACCTCTGTCCTCCTTCTGCTAACTGTCCACAGGAACATTTAAGTCACAGAAGGAGAGCTGTCTCTCCTTTTATCCTGACCTTCTGCTGTTCCTAGTTCTTCATGGCTGGTGTATTAAATAATTTATAATGTAGAGAGCAGGGTTTCAAGGAATTCTTTTAATTTTCTTATTAGCTTCATGTTACATCTCTCTATGAACTTGGCTAAATTTTTAGGTCTCTTTGATCATCTAAGAGGTTTTTCTTTCTTTAAGGGACGCAAACGCAAAAATTTGAAACAACAGCTAAGCCAGGGTTGATGATCGCATTATCAGATTGGAAGCCTGGATGTTTTGGATGGAAAAGAGATGTGCTCACTTCTTTATTACTATTGCTCTTGCCACTCAGAGGTCAACATTGCCTAGTTGATGCTGTATTTTGAAGAAATTAAAACTTTCAAGAAAGATACTTTTGAGAACCTTTGTCCTAACTTAAATAATCTCCTTTCCATACTCACAGGAAGATGGCAAAGGAAATATATAAACTATAAAACTCTGAATTAGTTGGTCCCAACCCCTTGGTTTACTATGATGGTAACTGCTTAAATAATTTTGACGGCCTTAATTTTCTTCTGCCTTTGGAAGGGATTGATGTGCTCTCTAATGAAAACAAAACAATACAAACAAAACAAAACAAAATCATAAGAAACTGGGGGAGGGTGCATTCATTATTAAATAAGTAGCAATGTCTTGATTCTATCGACTTGTCAAATTAGAACATCAATCTAAGAATAGAATTATGTAAGCACCTCTTCTATGTGTCTTCGATATCCTTTCTTCTGAAGTTTTTATTAACTTTGCTATTTGGGGAGTTTCCCACAATAGAGAAAAATATTTTTATGAGCTAATTTAGTCATCAATTATTTGTATGCTGACTGCTGGCATGACTAAAGTGAGCTTCTCTTTTCAAACAGAGAATGTTCAGTTAAGGAAATGAACATAAACCAGGAGATGCAAACTGGTGACCTACGGGCAGGGTTTGGATTGCAGATGTATTTTATTTGCTCTAAATCAAAGATCCTGGCCACACAGCACTATTTTTGAAAAAAAAACAAGATTGTTTTGAGTTTATAAGAAATAATTTTTAAATTGCGAGATCTTGCATAAACATCCAGATTCCTGGATTGTAACAATCAGATGGGTCTGTCAACAACAGAATCACACTTCCCATAACATCTTCAGCTTCATTGACAGATGGTAAAATGAACATGGCTGGCTGGGTACCAAACACTCCCCTGCCTTGTTGTGAGAACCCTGATCTTACCTAGCTGTCCATTTTTTTTAGAACAGTCGATGTAACTCCACACACGTTATGTTAACCACTCATGACACTCAGAACGTCCTTGCCTCTGATTTGTTAAGTGAATGGGTTACTCCCCCTTTGTCCTTGTGAGAGGAGGGAGGAGGTTATGTTGGCAAACTTCTGAGGAATGTTTCCCCATCCATCCTTTCTTCTGCTTGTTGGCATCTGGTGCTGCTGCAGCTGTGTTGGGATCTGAAGACAAGGATGGTGTGGACAAGCTAGAGCAGAAAGATAAACAGAATTCAGCTGAACTTCCTAAGATGGTATTGAACGGGTAGATTAACAACTGTTGAACTGGCTCCACTTTTTGCTGGGACTTTTTGTACAATCAATAAATTTTCCTTGTTGTGCAAAACATGTCGAGTTGGGTTTTCTCTTCATGTGATGTTGCAGTCGCTCTAAAAAGTGAAGTAGTTTTGTCCTTACCAAGATGCATGCTCTCCTATTGTCATGGGCACATTTCCCTTTATTATATTTGTGCTGTTACATTCATTGCCAATATCACTGGTCCCTGCCAGTCCTTTCACTCTATATCTCAAGAGCACAGTTCAACAGCCAGTGATTTTAGACACCACCTGCCAAACAATTCTCACTGAAACCATTCTTTCCATGTATGAGTTTCTTAAGTATGGTTTAATCTTGGGGATAAGACTATAAACTTAGAACACCTTATTCTAACCTGGAAATACAGCCCTATTTCCTATGACGTCTTAATTTGATTGTGAGTAACCTTTATGCCCCAACCCCATTGTTTCTGTTTGTTTATTTACGTGTTTCCTTGAATTAATAACTTCCCAGCCACAGATTTACTTTATCCTTTCAAACAACTGCATTTATTTGCTATGTATGTGTGTGCTCATCAGAGAACAACTGGCCAGAGTTACCTGACTCCATCCACCATCCACCACGTGGGTCCTTTACCTACTGAGTCATTTTGCTGACTCACACATTATGTAGTGGTAATGTGATGTGTGTGTGTGTGTGTGTGTGTGTGTGTTCAGTAAAGTCAGGTCTTTCTAGTCATCTTTATGTGGGCTCCAGGGAGTGAACTCAGGTCTCCAGGCTCATGCTGCAAGCACCTTTACCTTCTGAACCATCTCACCAGTGCTCACTTTATCTTTTATGATGTTAACTAATGGAAAATCTTGAACTTACATCTCTCAAGTAGCCCCTTGTCATACCTGTAGCTTGAAATAAGCCATATACTCACAAAGAGCAGTGTTTGAACATGCTGTGGTTTTCTAAATGATGTTATTTTCTCCTTGATCAATAAATAGTTCAAAAGTTCCTAATACATCTAATGAGCTCTAATCATATGGTACCTCTTTTATCACTCTCTTCCTCTGTTCTTTATTTCTTTCTTTGAAAATTTAGTGGCATGGTCGATCTGATTAATTTATCTCACACACATTCTCTCACTGTTGTCTGTATGATTCCTTGGTGGGTTGGGTGAAGTTCAGTTTGTTTTCACACTTACTGATTGTCAATCTTCTTCCTTAATTTCAATTTGTTTTGCCATTGTTCATCATATTTGCTTATTCAGCAGTGACAGTCCTTTAGTGCTAAAATGAATGCAGTATTGCCTCTCTGCCTTTTGCATAGGTTAGGGGCAAAAACTTCATGTGCCAGACAATCAGACAGACATCATCTTCCAGAGGTTCCAAGTGTTAAAATTGGGGTTACTGGAGGAACAGGCTTTGTCTGAGAAGGATTACTAGTAAATTGGCTACAGAGTGTGTTCATGTTTCCATTGGTATGACGGGAGCTGAGGAAGTAAGATCAAGCAGCGTGAGGAAGAAGTCTTTTTATACCTCCGTGAAGGCTTTAACAAGCCATACTCCAGCTGTGACCATGGAGTCATTCTTAGAACAGTGCAAGGTCAGAAGACAAAAGAAAAGGTCTTTCTTCTCTAATGTCAATCAATCACAAGTACAAATTGTCCCCAGCAGATGTGAGGCCTTGGGAATGACTTTGGGATTGGGAGTAATTTTTAAGAAAGGCCGAAGGCTCTTTGCAGGCAATACTGGCAACCACTGGGGGACTTTATGATGCTGGATGGGTACCTTGGCACATGCTAGTGAGGTCTATTATTTCTATTTATTTCATTGAACATACTTGGTTCAACTCCTAAGGATGGCATTCAAAATGGCTCTAAACATACCCAGGTAACATCTATAACGATGACCTATGGTAATATGTCTGTATACTCTCAGCTGTCCTTAGAGTTTTAGCTGAGAAAAAGGTAAGGATACTTTGAAGGTGAGTTACTACAGAAGTTTACAACCCAAGGTCTGCCTCACATAGAAGCTAACGGAATGACAAGCAAAGCAAAGCTGGTGTCCAAATGGCCCAGCTTATCATAACTCACACAAAGGAAGAAAAAGTAAAAACAGCAAAAAGGAACAGATGAGGAGACCAGTCAGTGAAAATTGGCGGATTTAAAAATGCTAGTGACAGATGAACCACTGCACCTATAAAAAAAATTATCCAAATGGCTTGGAACATGGAGGTTCTCACTTGGATCCAGAATGCCACCAAGGTGCTAGCAATAAATCAGAGGAATGTTGACATTTAGCAGGGCCTCCAGAACCGATCGCTTTCAGACTGAAGACTAGCAAACAGTAGGGTCGCAGGGAAATCAGTGTTGAATGTCCAGCCTGAAGGGACTGGTATTTCGAGCCCTGAGAGATATGTTATCTCAGTTTCAGTGAACTTCATGGCATCTGATTTGCATTTTGATTAATACTTTTCAATGTGGCTACCTGTCAGGCAAGAGTCAGGGATGACCATCAGCTGGCCAGTTGGTTCACTCATGGCTTATGTCACAACAGCAAACCTCAAATAGAGCTAGTTCTACCTACCTAAGCATAGTTCATCATAATTGTCAGCTTTCACAAAAGCCAAAACACTGAAGAAAAAAAAAAGCACATCACAGCAGTGGCTATTTCCCTTTTTAATATCCATGCTTGAAGGAGACCCACAGTGAGTGTCTTGGTTGAGATGGTGCATTTCTGCAATTACAGCACTTAAACCATATTCCATATGCTCTTTCCCAGTCTCATTGTATGGATTAATGGGTCTGAGGATCTGCTCTCCAGATGCATCCTTCTAGAGATAAAATAGGAAAGTTGTATGTTGGTAGAGAACGGGATGTTAAATTTGAGTACCCTGACAGTGGGGCCTCAGAAAACCCTGTGGGGCTGGAAAATCCAGTGGGGCTGGATGCTGGTTCAAGTTTGGTTTAGTGCAAACAATATCATCATGCCAGAGGCAGAGATGAGATGGGTACCACTCTATATGAAGTGACCTGAAAATTTTGGTTGCATAGCCACCAAGTCTCCTTCTCAACACTCTTGTTTCAGAAATCTAAGTTAATTTCCTGCTAATTTTTAACTTTGTGAAATATGAACACATAAAATGATAATATGATTCAATGGCTTTACCTACATACACAATACTGTGCAGCTGTGGAACTTGCCAGTTCCTAGTCCTTGTCTATTCTCTCAAGGTGTCTTTATCCATTAAACAGTACCTCCTCATTACCCACTTTCCCAATCCCCAGTAACCCCTATTTCAGTTTCTATTTCTGTGAATTTACCACACCAAATACTTTGTGTAAGTACGGTTGTGGTGTGTGTGTGTGTGTGTGTGTGTGTGTGTGTGTGTGTATTTACATGCCTGGATCATTTCTCTTAGTCCAATACTTTCAAGCTTCACCCATTGTTGCAGAATCTATTTGGATCACATCATTTTTCAAGCTTAATCAAACTAATCCCTCTTACTGTATTTATTCCATACTTCAGACTTCAGATTATATAAATGCCTCCATGAGCTCAAACACATCAACACCACTTTCATTTGTGCTCACTTTTAAGCCAAAATAACGCTTTCTAATTTTCATCTTTACTTATACTTCTGTGTAGACAAACCTAAGCTGATGATTTTATCCTCTCGATTCTAGTATTGTACAAACCTCATTTTAAATTTGAGTTCATGACATCCTCTTTTTTTAACAAGAACCACATCCGAGGTTGTTTGGGAAACATTGATCAAGTACCTGTCTTCAGTCCTGTGTTGACATCTCAGTTCTGTAACTGTCATGGGAAAGACAGTTTAAGGAAATTCACAAATTCACTTAAGTGAAAAAAATAAACAGGAAAAAAATGAGTACGGCTGTCAGTTTCCCGTTGATGTCCCATAATGTTCTTAAATGGAGATGTCAGTCACTGGCCTGCAAGAGTTTCAAGCTAAGTGTTATGACTCAACAGAGAAACCGCCCCTCCCTGCCCCCATGTAAGTCAATACATCCCACTAAATTGACCTAAACTCTTCGGCTGCCATGGTAAATTGCTAAGACATGTGCCTTTTGTGCCTATAATTGGCATGGGGCCTTTGGAGTCCAGCTTCAAGCAGGACTTCTTGAATCTTTCATGCTATTAGCAAGACTGAGCAGAGCCACCAAAAACCAGAAGTGTCTCATGGGTAGCAAAGGGAACCTGAGAGGAAAATGTGTTAGAATGATGATGGGAAGAAGTAAGACAACACAGAAAAAGCAAACATTCCTGGCCTACTGCACACAACACTTAGGAAGGAACAGCAGTCTGCCTTCTGCCAACAGCCAGCTGTTAGCCTGATGCAAATCATTTAAACTTTCTGTGTACCTTCAGATTTATTTATCTATAAAATGAGATAAAGTTCATACTTTTTCAACAGTCGGTAATTTTCCTCCCACCTCATGTAGCTACTCCATGTTGGAACAGCACACAAACTAAACTATCCTACACCATACTTTTTCTTTCAGTACCAAAGATCAAACCCAGAAGGCCATGCATCCTAGGCACGAACTCTACCATTGAGCCGCACCCTTCACACCTCAACCCAAGTTTACTCTCCACACCACCATGTTGCCAATTGCAAAACAATTTTGCACAGAAAACCTGTATAATACTATAATGTTTGTTATGCAGATTCTACTATTTTATCTCTAATAACAATATTTATATATGTTCCATTACTAATATTCACTGTGTCAACTAACAAAAGGCTTCCTTAAAGCTTAACATGTTGCACAGTTTATGCTTATCGGGTTGTTTTCCTTCTTTTCCAACATAAATATTTACAAAGCCTCCATTTACCATGTTGATATTAGGGGAAAAATGCTGAACCTCTTTTCATGCTGTCCAGCCTGGTTCTTAAGCTTTATGTAAATAAACATAAAGATGAAATAGTTGCTGTAGTGAGGATAAATGGCTACAAGGAAGCCCAGAGGGGATGTTTACCAAAATAGGGCAGGAGAAACTAATTGGTGGAGTTATCATGTGAGGTCTTGAATCACATTTTATCACATACTTTTAAAGGAAAACAGACTTCCAGAGAGATACTAGGATTAATAATTGTCACACTCCTCGCAAAGGTATGGCAAGTTCAGGACACTACATGAAGGTCGTTAAGATTACTAGAGAACCAAAGAGTTTTGTTCAGAGCAGCTTTTCTATATTTACGTATGGCACTCTTTAAATGTACACACACACATTACACATTAAACAAATTAAGGAATCTTCAGAAATTGTAAAGCAAGCCAAATGAGACGCCTGAGGTATCAAACACACAGTGCTACATGTTTATGAGCAACACTCGCTATCCAGAACTACTCCAAAACAAGTATTAATTAAACAGGAAGGAGAAGTAAAAGTGGCCAATGCGAGACTCACAGTGCCCATAAAGTGAGAGAAAAAAAGAGCTGTGATGAAAGACAGGAAAACCACAGAAGCCAAGGAGGGCCAGTGAGCTGGAACATACAGTGCAGCAGAGGGCTCTTACTACTCTGAGACCTGCAACGTTCCAGGGTGTCCTCATGTTGGGTAAAGCTAGAAGAACTGTCTATAACCTTTGCCTAGATTCTCACCTGGAGGTCTAGGGACACTCTGTAAACACAGTCAGTGGCTGCTTACATGATCTATGCTCAGATCACAGGTCACATCCACTTGAAAAGATGCTCCAACATTAGCTAGGAATAAAAGACCCTTGCCATTCATCTTCCCTTCAAGTCTCTTCTCTCTTTGTTGCGAGAGTCCAGGCTACAGTGATCACAGTCCCCCTGCCTCCACCTCAGTGCTGGGATTATAGGCACATGAGCAAATGTTTCCAACTGAGCTGAGTTCCATGGGTTAAGAACCCAAACAGGAGCTTTCATATCCATAGCACTGAGCAAATTAAAAGAGGTATTTTATTTTCTCTTGTCTGTAAAGTTTAATCATGGTGATTTTAGTGATTGTGGCTACATTTTGTATCACTGTACAGTCATTATTTTCAACATCTTAAACATCTATACTTTACTTCCTGAAATTATGGACAGCAGAAGTAGAAATTCTGAAATCTAGATAATAGGAATATCAACAAATCATATTTCCCCTTCCCCCCCCAAAAAACAAGTAAATTTAACAAATTAAAGAAATACTTGAAAGGCGTAAGTCTATTATTTTGTTCATTCATCCTTAGACTTATTAGATTTTTTTGATAATTTATACTTATTGAGGGTATAAGAATGCTTATGTTCTCATCCTTACAATGACTTTGTTTGTCAATTCTGTATGGAATGACATTAAATATTGAATTCATATAAAAATTCATTCATATTCCAAAATAGTCAACTTTGGAAGTATTTATCTTATAGTAATGGTTCCTGACCAAATATAGGCATCAAATTTTTCTGTAATGTTAAAGCACTAGCATTCACATTATTGGTGTTCTGGACCACATTGAGAGGGTCATGTGCTTTCAATATGGAATTCCTAAGGTCATACATGACAGTAAGGTGTTTTTCATGTGCATATTTGTCAGATAGCCTCTTGAACTGATCCAGCCACTTTTTTCTGTTGCAACTGGAGATAACACACAAATAGACATTTTGAATTCTTCAGTTTCTCTGCAGACTGTGCATCTTTCCCTAAGGACTGGCTCAGATGACCTCAGCTTATGCAATCGGTGAGGTTGCATGCAACAGGGTCTCACCACAGAAGCCATGTGTGCTGTGTGGTCTAGACTTTCTTCTTAGAATGGAAATGGAAATACAAAGGAAAATGTCTAGCTCAGATGACATGAGTAAGCTTTTACCAAAAATGGTTGTCTTAAGGTTACACTCCACACAAAGATCAAAGTAAATTTGGCTGTGAAGAGAACACAGGAAACTGCATCAGTGGTCACCAGCAAATTGCTAGTATCATGTAATTCAGGTTTATTCTTGTCCCAGAACCAAGACATCCTTAGAAAGTAGGGTAAGCTATTGGTACCTTTCTGGGATCTGGGCTTAGAACAAGAGCAGCTGACAACTCTTTGAGAGGACACAGGACACACGGAAAGCACCCAGATACTTCCCTGGAAGCTTGGTGACTCTGCCTTGAGCACACACTACTGTGTGTTTCAACTCCTGCAACAGGGACTGTGCTTGGTGCGCTCAGGAGAAAGTGTGATAGAGAAACAACTGCAGTTTGATGCCTAGGGAAATGGGTCAAACAGACCCATACAAGGTGGCTTGATACCCAACCCCTCTAAAGCTAAGTAACACTCAATATGAGTGAGACAAGTCACACTAAGAGCCACCACTCTGAGGCCAAGAGGTGAGGAGATGACTTGAGGTCTCTCTGTGGTGGGAGGTGATGATGGAGTTCTAGTGGTCCAGAGTTTCCATACACACTGGGCAGAGTTTATCTATGCTTCCCTTATAGACTAAGGTTTTCTTGCTGAGATCGGAGGCCTTCTTACACCCACTGCTAAATAGAAGTGGAAATAATCCCATATAAAAATTAGATATCATGCTAGGATAGCAACAAATAACAGAAAAGAGAAAACCGAAAGGAAAGATTTTGCACCAAATGAGAGACTCTGACGTCTATACCAGTGGTGGTGATGATGGTGATGATGATAACAGTGCATTATGGTCACAAAGGAGTGTGTTCAAAATGTGAAATAACAAGAAAACTTCAAAAAAGGAAAAATATTAGTTCTTGGAATTTGAATGTCAAAAATATACAATAAAGTGTGTGGAGTGCACAGGTGGGCAGATAAAATTGAGGAACAAGTCAGCAAACAGAGAATAATTTCAGAAGGAAACAAAAATGCAAACAAATTTTGGAAGAACATAGTTTCGATAGGATGCAAACGCTAAAATTAAAGTAATAGGAGCCCCAGAAAAAGAGAGATGTCAAAAAATGAACCTAAGGAAACATGAAGGATGAATTGTCTACAATTAAGAAAAATAAATGCGAAAGGAAAGAAGAAAATACCATGGAAACCAAAGGAGATATAAAATAAAACACAAAATGAAATGGTTCCTCTTTAAGAAACATTAAGACAAATTTAGGAAAATTATATGAAACAGAGGAAACAAACAAACCAGCCTCTGGGAGGATGAAGTATACAGCACAGAGAAAAAGCCAGGACCCAACCAATCTTAGTCTTCAAACGCAGTCAGTTCAAGAAGGAGATGCAGTAATAGAATGTGTCTATAGCAAACATTCACGTTTCACCTTTACATATTTGGATTATGTGTATATAGCCTGTAAACACTGAACCTGCATTTAATATATGTGTGTTCGTACTCTTTTAAAGTATAGGAAGAATATGTTTTCAGGGATTGCTTTTTTTTCTCACAGAAGACATTTTGCAGTCTAATTTTAATTTCAATGTTTCTGTGACAGTGTTAGTCATTTAGATGGTTTGCCACAAATTTTATTGAACATCTACAATGTACAGGAGAAAAAAATCTTGGAAGAATTTAGAATGGCATCTAGATTTAGACTCAATGTCATTTCTTTCCTGTATCCACAATAACCAAAAGAGTTAATTTTGTATGCACACACACTATATATATGATAAATCTATTAAAAATAAAACATACTTGATGAGACTAATAAAAATTGGTTAGTCAGACCTTATTCAGAATGACTGTGATGTGTATAAGAAATACTGTAATGTGATTATAACAATTGAGAAGGCAATCAAACTTTATTTTGAGTGTAGCATGGACAAGTGGGAGAATATAGCCAGTGCACTGCATGCAAAGAATGAAGGACACATGACTGGAGGACACGGTCCTGTGAGCAATCGTTTTATTTTTGAGCAGACATTTTTATGCAGCATTTTATTCTGAATTGACCTCATGGGGCTCTTGTTGCAAACCCTATTCAGGAGCTGGTGCAAGATGAGGAGATCTTTATCAAATATAGGGGCTGTTTTTATTAACCTCAGGTATTGTTGTTTGCTTGCTAAAGAACAATGGTGAGGAATCTTCCAAGGAGATATTTCATTAAAAAATAAATAAACAAATAATCAGAGATGGTTTAAGGAGATACTCAAGAGCCTGACATAAGTTTCTTGACAAGAAGAATGCTTATTACAATGCTGAATACTTTTACTAATTTGTATGATGGCTCCTTATCTACTACTAATTAGTCTGAAAGACATTTTTAAGTTTGTTTAATATGGAATGTAAATCATGAAGCATATTAAATTATAGTAATTAGATTTGAAAGACATGACTATTAGCTCTTAAGTAAAAGCATATTATTAAAACACTGTGTCAATATACAGGATATTATTGCCACCAAGTCAATATAAATTCTGTAATCATAAAACTGAAATAAAATAAAGAATATTAAAAAGAGTATTTAGGGAAACATATGGCTAGTGGGAGTTGCCATATTATCAAAGAGGTGACTAGTTCTCCTAGGTGACTAGCAGAAAGTTCATTAAAGTCTGGAAGGAAAAGAATTTAAAGGTTAGGATTTTGTATCTAATCAAATTCATGAGAATATGCAGGTTGCTTGAAAAGTACACAAGGGCAACCAAAGGCCAAAGAAATTTAACCTTACCAGAGCTTAAAATTTCTTTACATTAAATGAGAGATCCTGGGCTCAGAAAGGCAAAAACATGATGTTCTCTCTCTCTCTCTCTCTCTCATACATAGATTCCTGCTCCAAAGGGTTAAAAATGTCTGTTTAAGTGGAAGCAAGTGTGTGTGTGAGGGGAACCAGCAAATTTGGGAGGCATCCATAGACGGGAAAATATACAATCTTTTCTCATTTTTCATCGCTATCCCTGTTCCCACTCCCTCCCTTCCCCCACCTTCATCCACTCCTCAGAAAGAGTAAAGCTTCCACATGGGGAGTCAACAAAGTCTGACACCTCACTTTGAGGTAAGACCAAGACCCTCCCCCTACATCTAGGCTGAGCAAGGTGTCCCTCCAAAGAGAATGTGCTCCAAGATGCCAGTTCAAGCACTAGGGATAAATC
>LOJH01005062.1:0-13328 GCA_001685095.1 Ellobius talpinus
GGGAGGGGGAGGAAAATGGGAGGAGGTGGAAATTTTTAATAATAATAAAGAAAGGGGAAAAATAAAATAAAACAAAACAAACAAAAAAGACCATGATGGGGACACCCACTGAAACAGTTGACCTGAGCTAATGGGAGCCCTCCTACTCCAGACTGACAGTGGGGGAGCCAGCATAGGACCAAAGTAAGCCTTCTGATGTGGGTGACAGTTGTATGGCTGGGACAGATTATGGGTCCACTGGTAATGAGACCAGGATTTATCCCTACTGCTTGCACTGGCTTTTTGGAACACATTCTCTTTGGAGAGATAACCTTGCTCAGCCTAGATATAGTGGGGAGAGCCTTGATACTTCCTCAAAGTAATGTATTCTTTTTCTGAAAAATAGATTTTTATATTTATTTTACATTCCAGCCACAGTTTCCCCTCCCTGCTCTCCTCTCAGTTTCCCCATTTTCACTCTGACTGCCCCCCAATCCACTCCTCCATTTCTGTTTAGGAAAGGGCAGGTCTCTCATGGCTATCACCAAAACACGGTGTGTCAGGTTGCAGTAAGACTAAGCATCTCCCCGTGTATTAAAGCTAAGTTAGGTGAGTCAGTATGAGGAGTAGGTTTCCAAAGTCCTATATTCTTTTAATTGTGCAATTGTGTAAACTTTTTACTGTCCAAGATAATTCATTTTTGTTCAAACAAGAGAATCCAAAAGGTTAGACACATCTGATCTAGGAGGATAATATGATTTTCAAAAATGTGTCTACTATCTTACAAATGAGCTAGCAATACCCTTGTCCCAATTGTGTCAGGTTTCGAGGATCCGGTGTGTCTCTTCCCAGGTCTCTTTTTGGTGGTATCACATTGGCAGCTTGAAATCAGACATGATTCAAGCAGTTACACCATGGAAACTGGGCTGTGCCACAGAACAGGACTTTTTTTGATAAATAAATTAGAAAATATTTACTAAAGCAAAATTTGTAAAACAAAGAACCTAAGTTGTCGCCTTGGGATATTGAACTCTGTGTTATCTTCCCAGGCAGACTCTGGGATGATTTCCATTTAGAATTTAAACCTACTATGCATTTTATTTTCTGTTGTCTCATTGCTTGACATCTAGATCCTTGTCAAAATATGAAGCAGAGAAACTGTCCTTTCCAGTGGTGGCACTTTGAGCAATGATCAACGACTTGATGTTTTAACAGCAAAGCATTTGTCCCAGATTACCTGCTCTGCTCACTCCAGAGCAAGATGCTAGACAGCTGGGACTTGGATCCCAGAGGCCACTGTATCATTTTAACTAACCAATCCTGAATTTCTTTTCCCTTCCCTACCTGTTTCTTCTCTTAGGAGCCACAGCAATACTTTCTTCTAGCTTCTGCTTCCTCTCCTGAGTCTCTGGCTAACTTGGAAATGTCCCTGTGTCCCCACTCCCATAGCATGCTTTACTTAGTCTTTTGGGAAACCAGAAGAAAATAAGCCACATTTTTCAATAGCAGCTGCCCCTCAAATTTCAGGAGAAATTCACTGGAGGTCAACTCCTTTGAGGGAACCATGGAAACGGGGTCAGGATGAGAGGATTTGTTTAGAATTTAGTTCCAAGGAAGCCCTCTGACAAACCAAGGAGGTAAGAATTCACTTGCAAATGAATCCTTTAAGGTATCATACCACTCTCCCATCACCCTATGCTGATCAGGATAGGATGTGCTTAGACTTTAGTGAGGCACGTTCACCTTGAGTTCTGCAGGAGCCCTGTGGTGGAGGGTGTTACCTGGGGAGGAAGGGTGGAGTGCTGTGAGCTGGTGAAATGGATACCTTAGTTCTCAGTAAGTGCAATGGATGTATACCTCTGCCCAATCCACAGAATAGGAAGATAAAATCTCTTGCCAAATGCTGCCTAGCTTATATAATTCATGAGCTTCCTAAGCCAGGCTGCATCCCTAGAGATGATAGCTGATGTGTAGGAAAAGGTGCTAAAAGTTCATGCCAAATGCAGAATCAGATATAGACTTTTGGGTCTGGCAGGAAAATAAATGCAAAGTAAATTAGCCATGTATAACTTTGCAAAGCCCAACACTCTGTAAAGATTTATCAACTAGACCATGAAGATAAAAAATTGACTATCATGGACAAAGCAATTAAAAATAAAAATTGGTGTGACTGAAATCCAAATAACACAAGCTTCAAGAGGAAAAGCCATGTGAAGTTTGTCGCAGTTTCTCTGCCCTACTCATTTTCTGTGGTTCTGGATTTTTAAATCACTTTGAAACTGGTGGCTGGATGAAAAGTGGGTGATTTGATTTAAAAATTGCTTAATGATAGCAGAATGCTGACTAAACTGTTAATCCTTCCACTTTCCCCAAGCACTGAGAAATTTTGGATTCTAAGGAAAATTTCTGCTTGCTTCTGGCCTTTCTCTCTTCAACAATTAGAGACTAAAACCTGTGCACTACTTATTTGCCTTCCCTTTATTATTCTGATGAACAATGATAAAAATGAAATTAAAATTTATGAAAGACGCCAAGGAGGCATGTCATGAAAGCTCTATCTTCTGAACATGACATGACCATTGCACTCCTGCAAGACATGCACAGGATGGACCCAACAAGATCAGTCAACGTTCTAGGAGGCAACACTCGTCAGATTTAGTGGGTTGCAAAAATATGGGAAAGACATGAAGGCAGATGTGTTAGGGAGCTTCTGGGGGGAAGTGGCAAAGGGAGCTGGGCAGGATATGATCTAAATGTACTTTATTCATATGAAGTCAAAGAGTAAGTGAAAATGTTAAAAATAAATTTAAAAGACATCACAAAGGATCCAGTAGTCTCATGGGTTATTTAAGACCTTCAATAACACCAGTACATATAGAGGAAATGATCAGAAGGAAATGGATCCATATAATGTTACTTGCATATATGTTTTCAGGGCTCCATTTGGCATTGGACAGCCAACTGGTGTGCTCTTCCCTGGGTCTGACTACCTCTTCCTCTCCTAGCTTACTGAGTTGCCTGTAGTTCTTTGTGTAGGACTGAGGTCCCATGTGCTTTTCCCATCCAGTTTGGCTTGCTCGTTGGTGTCAACCTTGTTTCACTCTTGGGCAATCATATTGGTGATACTTCATGGGTGTAGTTTCTGATGTTACTACGTCATACAAGCTCACAGCAAACACCCTGATCCTCTGGCTCTTACAATTTTCCCACCCTCTCTTTGGAAATGTTTCCTGAATCTTAGGTATGAGGATATTTTATAGATATATCCATTAGGACTGGACTTCATAACTCTGCATTTTAATTGATTGTGATTTTCCATAATGGTCTCCATCCGTGGCAAAATAAATTTCCTTTAATCCAAAAGTTGTTAAATTAAATAGAAATAACATGCACCAGAGATTTCATAAAAATTCAATGAAAGTACTTGATAGATGCACAGAAACCCAGTCAAAGGTACAAACAGCAGCAAAGTTTCCACCTAAAATGTGGGTGTGTAGGTCTCCCACAGGATCCTTTACTGGATCCTGCACATCTCTCTCTGGTCCCATTCCCTGGTAATGGAAGACACAATTTTGTTGATTCTATGGACTGGACTCTGTATTTCTTTTAAAACCTTCACAGCAGTCCTTTCATGGAGGAATTATATTTTTCATTTACAGTTTCAAAACTGAAGCTCTTGACAGTTAAATAAATAGTACATGGTATGAGTTTGTAAGCTGGGTAGGATAGATGGGGACCACCTCCAGTTGGAGTCCAGTCTGAACATCAGTTGATTCTGCCCTTCATTGTGGAACCTTTAGGGACATGTTTAGTAGGATCTGTGAGAAAGAAGATACTGATTTCAACTTTGAAAAACTGGTTGGAATTGGATTGTCAAAAAGTAGTTGAGGAGGAGAATAGGCTTGCCTGAAGTCTCAGCTCTCAAGTACTGTGGAGTATCATTTGAAAGCACACATCCTGGTGCAGGGATTAGTAGAAGCCAGTAGTGGGACAAGAATATATGAGTTCTAAATTGTTATTCATTAAATAAGCAAGCAAACCAAAACCTACCAATCTGCTCTTCCAAGTAGAAGGCTTTTACTGTGTTCTGGAAGATGGTTGTGTTGTCACTGGGGGGAGGGGCGTGAGCTACAGACAGCAGAGGAAGCAGGAACAGCTGTGAAATCAACAAAGCTGGAGCAAACAAGCCTGATCCAGGGACATCATTGGTGAGCTGACCTGAAGCTAGAAGAGACAGGAATCTAAGACATGTTTGCATTCTTAAGAGACATAGTGAGGTCATTATGCTGACCTCTTTGCATCATTCAAAACCAGAATCCCAGCTTCTCCTTATGAGAGTCATTTGAAACATGGTGTTCCATCTTTAGGTTAAACAACTGAATCAGAAGTTTCAAATGTAACAATACCTAAGATGCTGTACTGAAATGACCATGTCTTATAAGCAGTATAATTAGAAGACTGTAGTGGTCACGTTTACACTTCACAAGGAAAACACTCACTGGCTTGGCGTTCATGGTTTCTGGCACATAGTAAATTGGCAGAGGATATTTGTTGAACGTCTGACTATGTATCAAGACATATCTCACTTTCCTTTTGCTTTAATTACTGTGTTTTTAAACCAAATAAAACATCTGATTCACAGTCTAAGAGATACTCTTTATCAGAAGAGATAAGGAACTAACTGAGTTTTTGATATTGGCTATCAAATCAGTCCTGTCTATTTTCTTTAGAGTTTCGTGGTGTCTTTCCCAGCCTCCTACTGGCATTCAGGATGCAAATGCATGGAGGAAGCAATTTCCTATCCAGATTCCTGCCCATCCCTGGGTTGCACACCCAACAAATCATAAAGATCATCCATCAAAAAAAACCAAACAAACAAAGAAAAACCTGTGGCTGTTATCACAGAAATTCTATGTAGTCTGGAAGGAGACATGAGGATTAGATCCATATGTCCCCCTCCCAGGGGAGCCCTAAATTCTGGTTTCCTGACATCAGTGTACTCTGGAGGTCACACGTGTATAATAGGAAAGATAGAGGGAGACTTAAAGGAGCCAGGTCCTTGTCTCTCCAAGACTTGGAATATATTAAGACAGTTGATCATGCTTTTGAACATGAGTGCCTTGAAAGAAAATGGCCCCCAAAGGGAACGGAACTATTAGGAGGTGTGGCCTTGTTGGAGGAAGTGTGTCACTGTGGGGGCAGACTTTGAGACCTCTTTTTCTCAAGCTTCCCACAGTGTGACAGTCAGTTGACCTCCTGTTGTGTGCAAGACATAGCACTCTCAGCTTCTGCACATCTGCCTGCACATTGTCATGTTCCCCTTCATGATGATAATGAGCAAGCCACCCTCAATTAAGTGTTTTCATTGTAAGAGCTGCTGTGGTCATAGTGTCTCTTCACAGCAATAGAAACTCCAACTGAGACAGCATCCTAAATGAACATACACATTGAAAATGCTTCCAATGAGTGACTGTGACGTGGTAAAATCACTGAGAAATTAAACTCCTCCACAGAATAAATCTCTATGGAAAATCAGCTCATCTATTTCTTTCAAGGGTTGAATTCTTTGGCATGGGACAGATATAGCCTATGAGCTTCCTGCTCTGTTAATCTCACAAGAAAATATGCATCATCTCTGATCACATTTCTGGAAAAGAAGACATAAGGAGACTGTTAAATCTGACTCTTTTTCAGGAAACTTCCTGGCTGTGCTAGGCTCTGTCTAGCCACCTTTATATTTTCACTCTCTTGGATAGTTTCTATATAAGCTCTCCATTCTAGAGCTCAATGGGCTTCTCTGATCCTTGGGTTATTTGTATGTCCTGAAATAATCTCCCTAGAGCCTATAATTTGTTGTGTCTCCTTTATGCTTTGAGTCATAGCTAAATGACCCTTCAGCAGTGATATCAGGTTCCCTGTTATAATCAATCACTATATCCCATTCATTTGGTTCCTAGATGGTATCATATTCTATGGTTATTTCTGTACACACAGATTTAATTATTTGGTATGTTATGCATTATGTTAAACTTTACATTTTCAGGATCAAGCACTTTTGCTTCATCCCCAGTACCTAGCAATAATACAGCTGTGTTGGTTAATTTTTACGAATATGACACAAGCTAAAGTCACCTAGGAAGAGGGAATATTCTTCATCACATTGGCATGTAGGTATGTCAATAGGACAGTTTTGATTAATGATTGATGTAGGAGGGCCAAGCCCAGTATTGGTGGTGCCAGCCCTGGACAAGGTGCTTCTGAGCTGTATAAGAAGCAAGCTGAACAACTTTGGAAAGCAAGCTAACAAGTACTGTTCCTCTATAATTGCAGGCTGCAGTCCCTCCTGATCCCAGGTTCTTAGCTTGACTTCCTTCTTTGGCTTCTTTTGATGTTTGGACTTGAACCTGTAAGGCAAAGGAACTCTTTCCTCTCCAAGTTGCTTTTGGTAAGTGTTTTATTACAGCAGCCAAAATAAAACTAATACAAGACATTTAACAGACATTAAGTAAATAGTTAATTTCTCAATGAAATGGTGACTGTGGTGATAAATTTGTTTGTACTTTGATAAATAAAGCTATCCTGAAGATCAGCGTGCAGAGCTAGTCACACTAGCTAGCCATACAGGCAAGGCAGTAATGGCACATTAATCTCAGCACTCAGAAGACAGAAGCAGATGGATCTCTGTGAGTTCGAGGTTACCCTGGGGTATACAATCTAAAAGAGAAACAGTGCCAAAGGGTGATGGCTCACACCTTTAATCCCAGCACTAGGGAGGTAGAGACAGGAAGTGATAGGACTGGGCAGAAAGAGAAATATAAGTCTGAAGGAGACAGGAGTTCAGGATTCAGTCTGAGGTTTTGAAGAGATGGCATTCAGTCTGAGGACTTGTAGAGACAGGATATCCAATTTTGTCTGAAGATTTGGTAAGAACTAGTGACTGACTGCTATGCTTCTCTGATCTTTCAGCTTTCACCCCCTAATATCTTACTCTGGGTTTTTATTATTAAGACTAATTAGAAATCACAGTACAGATTACATTTATAATGTAATCATTTTGTTCATTTGAGGAGACTCTTTAAGATCTGGTGATCAGATGGGGCCTTCACCCCTACATTCTAGTCTCTTGAGCATCCCTGGTTGCATACCTGCAAGCCGGGGAAAGAAAAATATGTACATTGAGCCAGCCACAGAACTCTTGCCCTACAATCTGTTCTGCCTGAAGGATGTGCTGGGGAAAGGGTGGCACAGAATTTATGGAAGTTGTGCCTTCTAGAAGATCAAATAACCTGGACTCCATTGTCTACTCAATAGGTCTCATTTCAGATCTCCTTAAATGCTAGCATCTTTAGCATCTGATTGCTCTGAGCATAGATCTCAAAGAGGCATTACCTTTGTTTTTAAGCAAAACAAAACACAAACAAAAGCATTATTTTACATTCATATTCTCCACTCTTTATGAAACTCTGAACAAATCTAGTCATATCTTGGTTCTCCCATCCATCTAGTATGCTCATTCAGGGTAACGTTTGAATGCTGTTACTACTTGACAGATAGTCCAGAAACTGCCCCGTCTTTCTTTCTGCCCTCTGGAATGATCAGTCCTCTCCCAAGTGACTTGTGTATGATCTACATACAGTTGCTATTTCATGGTGTAACAGCAATAATTTGTCTGCACTTGATCATTCTCTTTTCTTTGCATTGTAGCAGCAAGTCAACTCTTTTCTATATTTTTAAATAATACAAAAACCATTTGAGTATGGTTTTAGGAATATGTCTATGGCTTTGCACGATACCCATTTTTTAAAATTTTCTACTCCCAGTAAGAATGTGTCTCTATAAAATGAAGTATAAATTCAAACTTGAGTCAAGACTGTTGGTTGCTTTGACATAAACCAAACCAGACAAACTGAAGGAATAGTTGTCACTCCCAACTGCTTGTTCAATTTTTGTTAGGTTCAAATTTGATTTTAGGTTCATTGACAGGCTTAAATTGATTGTCCTTAAATCTCTGCTATATTTTTAAAAACCTTACTCTGTCCATTGACTTTGAAGGAAAGTAATTTCAGAGTTTAATATGAAGGAGGTTTCCCTTTGCTTTTCTTATAAATTATGTATGCAGCTTAAAGGAAATTGGTGAATAGTCTCATGAGGGGCACACTCAATAGGCATGCACAAATGTGTTCTGCTGTTTGGCTAATCTTCTGATTTTGTACTAAATCCTATAATTTAATTTTCTCATTAATATCTAAAACTTGATTGTGCACAAAATGACACAATATTAAGAGTAGCTCTTACGGTGTTTAAGTCCCATTTAGTCTCTTCCTTTACTTGTTCCTATTAAGGGGAAAATTTCAAATTAAGCACAATATTTAGGCATAAATTAAACAGGAAAACCAAGGCTGTGCTACTTGGTGTATAACCCCATACTGCCATTTCTCTTTGCTGTTCCTGAGACAAGAGAATTGAAACCTTCAAGGGAGATTTCTGTCATATTTACCAGAACACATTCAGTTTATTATATTTGTCCAGTATTCCTTGTTCCCTGAGTCTTAAATCTCATTCTCTGAACTCAGAAATATTCATCAGTATAAAGGTCATTAATTTTAATTAAATGGATTTTTATTCTTACAAGAAAATGAGAATTAGTCTCACTAACTTTCATTAGATAGAACAAATTAAAATTTATAGTACATCTCTAGATGTACCCAGAATCTCCAAAAAACTAAAAAGAACCATTTGCTGAATAAGATCTTTAGACTGGTTTTACTTCGTTTCCAACATAACATTAGAGGAGCAAGCTAAAGATGGCATCGAGTTTGTGGATTTTGCTAGGATACCTCATGTACTACAATAACAAACTGTGCCTGTACCCTCTGCAATGTAGGAAGCCCTTTTAAAATGTGTCAGCACTTTTAGAGTGGATTACTAGAAAGAGAATATGCTTTAGATGTAAATATGCATAGTTATGACTGATTGTCATTCCCTAGCTTTTACTGTAGGTCTCAGTTGTCTTAGCTTTAATGTGGAGATAGTAGGTTCCATGACCTTATTAGTCCCAGGAAGCTGGCTAGGTTCCAGGATAGGCATGATTTTCTTCCTGTGGAGTGGGCCTTACATTCAATTAGATAGCTGATGGTTGTCACTGACAGGTGACAACTTATTGCACCTTTATGCATATCTTGTCATGCTGACAATTGAGGTGGTTTCTATGTATTTTAGCTACATGGGACTTTTTAATTGCTTCCCTCCCTTGGCAGCTTGCATAGTATTTTCTGGAACCCTGGAAAGAGGCTCTCAGGTCATATCTCATTTTAGTGATCTTAGTCTTATGTCCTAAGTATGTGGTGACTTCATCAATAAGCTCTGTACACAAATACACTCACATGCACTGTGTATAACTTTAAGTAACTATAAAGAATATGATTCTTTTGAGCCTTATCCAACAATTTTGGTGTTTTGTTGTAGCATAAGTTCTAGTAGGTCTTAGTAATAAAATCCCAGCGTCAGATACTGGGGGAAATGCTGGAAGATCAGAGAGATGAAGGAACAAAACTACTGCCACCTTACCACTCAGTTTCCCAGCTGAAAAGAGACTGAGTTCCTGTTCCTTCCTGCCTTATCAGCTCCTCTCTCCACCCAGCCAAGTCACTTCCTGTCTGCACATACCTCTAGACCTCTATGGTTAGCTAGTAGCTAGCTATACCCTCTGATCTGATACAAACAAGATATCAACATATTTTTCCTTCCTTCCTTATTTACCTCCCTCCCTCCTCCCTAGTTGTAGTCCTTCTTTGATTTCCCACATCTCACTTCATATCACCCGTATCTTACTATTCACCACCCAAGCCCACCCCATCTCAACAGTCCTTTTATACGTTCATGGTTTCCGAGGTTACTACATGTTGTATACTCATATCTGAAGATGTGGATCTGGGAAGTGCAGACGAACAAGCATACGTAGTGTTTGTATTTCTGGATCCAGGTTACCTTACTTAATGTATTATTTTCTAGGTCCATCTGTTTACCTAAATGTTTCATTATTTTGTTTTGCTTCATTCTATTTTAGCTGGATGGTATTCAGCTCTGTAGAAACATAGCATTTTCAATATTCTGTCTTCTGTTGAAGGACTGTTGCCACTTTGCTAAACCAGCAAAATGTCTTACTATATTCTAAAACTGATCCTTTTGTGCACAGAAAAGTGTAGCCACGACCCCTTATCAAAGAAGCCTTTCTTTGCAGCAAGCAAAAACAATCACAGAAAACCACAACTGTACACAATACAGAGATCAATGAATTGTAGGGAGCCTCAATGAATACATCTACATCTCAGTTCCTGCATCTGTGACTCAGGGAACATCAAGGATGAGGGATCAGGAAGATCATAAGAGTCAGAATACCAGGGAGCCTGCTTTGAAATAGTCTCTCTTAGAAACAGTTGCATGAACTGAGTGGAACAATGGCGATATCTATTGACATATTAACTAGTACAGAAATGCATAATTATTCATAATATCTCACAATCATTTTATGTTGCTAAAATATCCCTTATTTCATGTTTGACTATTTACTTGCATTCCTTCTATGTCACTTTTAATCTACTAAATGTTGATTGATTTTTTTGTTGAGAAACCTCTTAATTGTATTAATTTTTCTATTATTTTTGGTTTCTCAAAGTGATGTATGTTCATTCCTCCATTATTCTCCACATGTGCTGGTCTTTCATTTACGTTAATCTTCACACTGTTTTTTAGTGTAGAGTGCTAGAAAATTCTCATTTCCACAGCTGACATGATAGCATTCACCCTTCTTTTAGTGCTGCTTTTCCTGGATCCTAAAAGTTTTGGCAAATCGTATCTTTATTTTTACTTTGGGATATTTTTGAAATCTGTATTGCATTCCTCTTTCCTCTTTAACCCAATAGTTGCTCAAAACTGTTTCTTTCTTTCTTTCTTTCTTTCCTTTTTTTAAATATGCAGCTCAGGCTGGTCTCAAATTCAACTCCTCCCTCTGCCTCCTTCAGGAAATCCTACCGGCATGTGCCACCACAACTGGTTCAAAACTGTTTCTTTTGGTCCCTGTGCAGTTAGGTCGTTTTTAAATTTTCTGTCACTGCTGTTTTATTCTAATCAGGAAACTATAAATTTTATGTGAGATTTGTTAATATCTGTGTGGTCTTCACTGTCATGTTTTCAATTTTCTTGAGTAAAGTGTGTTTTCTTCTACTGTTAGATTTCATACATATATTTACACGATGAATTTAGACTGCTTGCACCATCTCCCATCTCTCTCTCACCTGTTATTCTCTTTCTTCCCAGCAGGTTCATTTCCCAAGTCCTTTTCTTCTTGTTCTGTTCTTTGACTTGCTCATTCTAATGAGATCATTGGATAGACCTTGGGTATGGACTACCCTGTATTTCTTCTACAGAATATGTGGTAATAAATGGCTCTGCTTTTACTTATCTGAGAAATTATCTTAATTTTAATTTTGAAAGATGGATTTGTTAACTTTGGTATTTTTGGTTTGGAGTCCCTCCTCCAGTACTTTGACTGACACCACTGTCTAGCAAGCAGAATTCATCATGAAAAGTCTGCTGACAGTATAGAAGAGGCTTTCAGAGCAGCATCAAGTCACTTTTATACTTAGGCTTTCAACATTCACTTTGCTTTAATTTGTGACAATTTGTTGATAATTTGTCCTAGTGTGAGTTTCACAATTCAACTTATTTAGTGCATTTTGGGCTTCATGGGTCTTTTTATCTGATTCTTTCCTTACTGTTGTGAATTTGTCAGTCCTTATGTCCTTGGAAGGGTCTGTCACTCCTTATCTCTTTTCTCTCATTACTCAACTTGTGTATATTTTCTTTTACTTGATGCTTTCCCCAATTACATAAGCTAGCATTATTATTATTATCATTAAATTTCATGTATATTTTTTGTCCTCCAGTAATCCCTGAGTTTGAACATCTTTTCTTCTACTTAGTCAAACCCCTTACTGAAATGCTTGTTTGGGTTTTTAGTTTAGTCATTGCCTTACCAGCTTCATGGTTTGTTTGCTCCTTTTTATTTTTCTCTTTTCGGAAGTTCTTGCTTAGTCATTATCTCTTGACATCAATGAGCATAGTTATGGTAATCACTTTGAATTTGTTCTTGTATTCATCATTTCTTCGTTTCACTACCTCTTAAAAATTTATTTTATTCCAGCAGATTTTCCTCTTCACTCCCTTTAATCTCCAGGCTTATTTCTATGAATTCATTGCCGAGCACTGCCTCTATGCATTGCAAGTTCCAGGCTTATTTCTATGAATTCATTCCAGTGCACTGCCTCTGTACATTGAAGGACCTCCTCCCAGGCTTTACACACTGGCTTCTCATAGAACGTTATTCTCACCAGTCAGCATGACCATCGAATCTAGATGCTTCTCAAGCCTTGTCTGTGTCCATTGGTCATCTTTATGCTTAGTGGCTTCCAGGAGTTTAGATTATGCAACTTCCTATCTGTACCTGCAACAAATGAAGTCAGATCTATGAGTCTTGTAGCAAGCAATAAAGTCCAGGAGTTAGATGTGTGATCATGCTCCTTCTCTCCTCATAGAGAAAGAGCTGAAATCTGTGTTGATATAGTATTATGAAAATGTCTCCTACATTCACAGAGACTGGAACCTTTGTTGAACCTCACAGCTGAAGTTACTAATACACCCTGAGGTCACTTAAGACTGATATCCTAATGTGTACTCAGACTGTTTATTTCGCCTCACCTGCCTTTAGAAGAAAAATGTAACAGCCCAATCTTAATTGCCTTGGATTCCCTATGTAACCAACACCCTAGAAGCCAATATAACACATAGTTATAATCTTAAAATATGAACTCCTCATGACCCTGACCCAGAGAACAGAGCATGTGTGTATGTCTGCTATGGTAGTCATTTTTTGAAAGTGACAAAGAGGTTGTTAAGAAACCTTGTAAAATCAATATCTACCAAAAATGATGGGAGTGGCATGTCCATATTGCTTGATATCATTTTTTTGTTTGTTTTAATATGGGTCAGTTGAAATCAGTAATGTTTCATCCCTTATAAAATGCTGTTAATGATTTTTTAAAAATGTCCCTCAATCTTTTCCCCAAGCAATGCTCTTTGTGATATGGATAAAGAAAAGCAAAGGCCCTCTTTTAGGTAACACACAGATACACAGCCAAACACACAGATACAGACATGGACAGGAAAACAAACAAGACAGCATTCATGCAGACACAGATTCAGACTCATAGGACAGAATAAAGACTGGCAAAGAAAAACAGTCCACAACTCACAATCCCAGAGAACCTAGACAACAATGAGGACCCTAAGAG
>LOJH01005062.1:13396-33422 GCA_001685095.1 Ellobius talpinus
CAATGAGGACCCTAAGAGAGACATACATAGATCTAATCTACATGGGTAGTAGAATAAGACAAAATCTTCTGAGTGAATTGGGAGCATGGGGGACCTTGGGAGAGAGTTGAAGGGAAGGAGAGAGGCAGAGAGGGGAGCAGAGAAAAATCTAGAGCTCAATAAAAAACAATAAAAAAGAAAAAAAACCACATTGACATGTTTTGGTTTCTGTGGGGTGGTTATTAATGTATTTACCAGTTCTGTCATCTATAATCTACTCTTTGCATTGAGCCCAGGACCACAAGCTATGCCAAGTGTCTCCACACTTTCAGGCACTGTCCTTTTTCAATGTGTTCATTTTTTTTTGTCTGTTATTCTCGGGTTCTCATGAATGTCTGGGGACATGCAATAGGATTAGAGGTCCGTTACTCATTCAGTGACTAGAAACACCGTGGGGGACAAAAGAGAAAATAACCCCTTTTACAAAGAAACTACAGGCTTATTTTCTTCACAGTCACGTGAAAAGTACCCTCTTAACCATTGAATTCCCCAGAAACTAATAATCATCCCATCATCTCTAAAAGATAGACACATTAGAAGTCAGATCTTCATGTGGTAGCTAAAATGGAGATATTGGATGTGCAACCTTATGCCTACATTGAAGCAGGGAGCCAGACTTTCTATGTGGAATAACCTTGAAAGGAGATTAGAGGAAACTACCACTTTGTTCTCTACAGTTTCAGAGGAGCTAGAAAACCCAGGTCCCAGGAGCTTTGGCAAATTAATATCCACTCCCTTCTGTGGGAGATGAAAAGGTAAGGGAACTCTCATTATAGTCAAACTCTCCTCCCAACTCTTGGCCTACTCCTAGGGTAAGATCTGTGGATGCTTTGTGGAGTTCTCACATGTCCACCTGTACTTCCAGAGGCTACGGATCACCTTCCTCTTCGACTACCAGACATAGGCTAGTTGGAAGTGAGGCGATACCTAAAATGGAAGTCATGTGTGCTGTGTGCCCCTTTCAGGAGATGATTGTAACTTGTATTTTGCTATAGGCTCACTCTGTATTGAATTCAAGAGAGGCATGGGCATTGTAGCTATGTCTGTTTAAAACTGCTATATTGAACCACAGTATCTGTGATTTCTCTAGGAGGTAAGTTTGCATCAGATTCCTGAGGAATAGTGATAAATTTGAGTACTAGATGCATGTTCCAGAATTTTCCTTCCTCAGAGAGACATTTTGTGATGATTGATCCTCCCAGTCATGTGTGACTCTGTGCTGGAGCGAGGCTTGTAGAGCCAGTGTATCACAGCTTGCCTTGTCCATGGCTAAATGTGAACTTTCTTAGTTATATGATACATGGGAATCTTTCAACTGGTTTCTGAAAGTCTCCCGGAGGGATTGCTCAGTGCACAGTGATGCATTTACTGAATATGTAGCTGATGAAAGAGTCTCTGACCTCATATTCTGTCATTTGATGATATCTCCAGTTCTCTGACAACAGTAGGAGGTAAATGACTTTAGAATCAGTAAGTTCCAAAATAAGCAACTAATTAAATAGCAGAATTGGTCCTACCAGCCTTAGAAACTACAGCCACCACAGTCATACTCACTAGAGCAGAAACATATCCTATGTGAAACAAACAAATTTGTGTCAAGTAGCTGAATGGTACAGACCCAGGTTTGCAATTGCAACAGCCTCTGTCCCTTCAGATGGCTCCCTCCTGCCTTTGTGTTCAGCATGGAGGTACCAAACCCACTTCTGCTCCTGTGTGAACTCCATTTTCACTGAAATTGCCTGTAGCTCTTGCTTTGTCATTAAATAGTAAAACATATACGCTATTTTCATTATGATCACACCTTAGTTATATCATCAGCTATTATCTAAAATAATAAAACAATATGATGCAATTCAGTTATAATTTTAATTTAACTTGTTTAAATGTGTTTACAGTTTTTATTGTTATTATTTTTTTCAAAAAACAAAGAAAAGTATAATCAAAGTTGTTTGCTTTTGAGGTATTTAATCACCTTCATCCTTTTGTTCTATAAATTGTACTATAACTTTATTTAAATCAATATTGTGAGGAAGTATAGTAGAAACCATTTCTCATCTTATAGAATAAAATCCTATGGTGTTGGTTACTTTACAGACTGCCCTGTAGTTGTAAAAATGCATGCTCTTTATCAGTTTGAAGGAGAATTATTTGTGTGCTCTGACACTGATAGAAAACGACACTGTAAACAATTGACTTGGAAACCCTGGGTAGCTCCTCTGTGTACCAGAGACTTTCATATTTCTGCTACTTATTTATAGAATCTGAAGGAGGGAGGCTGTTGTCCTCTTGTTTGGGTGTCAGTTGCAAAAAAAGAAGTTGCTTAGATAGAAGGTGAGATCTACACTTACCTGATTGATTCTTTTTCTTGTTTTCCTTCTCCTCCTCCTCCTCCTCCTCCTCTTCCTTCTCCTCCTCCTCCTTCTTCTTTTAAAGACAGGGTTTCTCTGTGTAGCCCTGGATGTCCTGGAACATGCTGTATAGACCAGGCTGGCCTCAAACTCACAGAGCTCTACCTGCTTCTGCCTCCCTAGTGCTGGGATTAAAGGTGTGCACTGCCATCACCACCACAAACACCACAACAGAACAAATAGATGTCTTAACTTGTGATTCTTCTTAGATCCCATTCTTATTTCATCACTCCTGCTCTCAGTTGTCTTAGGGGAAAACAGATTCTTTATTGATCTATGAATATTTTACCTGCTCCAAGGGCTAAGAACTGTGGTGATCTTTTGTTTTTGGAAGAAATCTTTATTACACAAAATGTAACTCTCTGCTCACACCTCTCTGAGTATATTTTCCTGGAACTGTGTTTTCGTTCATAACAAAATTGTCCTAATAGCTTTCCCTAATAAAAAATATAATACCCAAACTTTCACTTTATATATGTTTAAATCACTTATTGTTCATAAAACACATAGAAATAGAGATTTCTAAGCTCCACTGATCAGGAAAGGGGGTTGGAAAGCATCACATAATAGGGAGAGAATTAGCTTAGGAATGATAGGGCTATGAATCAAATCTTGGTTACCTGGATTCTGATATTGCGTATTTCAAATATCAGGTATGCAAATATCTGAGATTGCATTGCAATCTATATACCAAACCTAAGGAGCCCAAGCCAAGACCATGTTTATGTGAGGAAGGAAACAATGAGAGGTGGCTTTGATGCGGAGCATCAAGGACTTAGAAGAGTATGTCTGCTGTTTCCCAATGGGAGGAACATTTCTGTATCACTGTTCTGGTGGGACAACCCGGAATCCAGATTTGAACAGCATATGTTTGAGAAATCTATTAGATGTTCAAGTGGTATCAAGTGGGCAGTTCCCTATAGTCTGGGTTCAGAAGAGAGAAAGAACATGGTCATTGCTGGTTGTAGGGATACACCTTCAGACATGGCAAGAGAGAAGTAGTAAATGAAGACGATCATCCAAGAACTAACTATCCGAGGTCTGAAGACAGAGCAGCAAAAGTCCCCTGCCAGAGGTACTCGGCAGTCAGTGTGGGGATGCTGACCGGAGGATGTGGAGTGAAGTTCTAGATCAAAGTAAAGACACCTTTCTGATGAGAAAAATAGGAGAAGATAATGTCAGTGTGGATTGTATGTCACAAAAGGTGAGAACTGAGCACTAGTTATTGCAAGGGAGGTGACATTGGTGACTTTGATAAAATTTCATTATAATCTGGCAACATTAAATTAGAGTGAATTTATAAATAATTAATGTTTGCCCTCCCCCCTCTGGTTTTAAAGACAGGATCTCTGTGTAATAGCCCTAGCTGCCCTGGAACTAGCTCTTGTAGACCAGGCTGGCCTTGAACTCAGAGATCCACCTGTCTCTTCCTCCCAAGTGCTGGGATTAAAGGCGTGTGCCACAACCACCCAGCTATTTTTCTCTTAATTACTTATAAAATAACAAATAATTTTTTATTCTTATTGATTATACCTAATAATAAGTGGGTCAATTGGAGTGATGTTTAAATGATAAATAAAATTTTAATAAAATATGCAATGCAATTTCTACAAAAATTAAAAAGAAGTGGAAATGTATAATAAAATGCTCAGGTAAAAGATTTAAGAGAGTCATGGATGGAGGTTGGCCTAGAAAACCAAATGTGGCTGGGTTATATGTTCAAATTTAGAAGAAAAAATCAACTCAAAGTGATGAAAAGAGTTTTATTAGTTCATATAACTAAAGCTCTGTAGTAGAAGGGCTGTGGTGTTTCAGGCTACTGTCCGGTCATTCTGCTGTGCTGGCTGCACTGTAAATTCAGCCCCACCCCCGCCCATGCAGTTCTCTCTGACTAGCCATCTATGTGGAAGAGGCTATCTTTCTCAATAGCTACAAATTTCACATATCCATCCCCATTAGCTTAGCTTGTGCTGTTTGTCAGCAACCATAACTCTGTTCCTTGGAGTGCATGATCTAAAATTGTTATTTATGCTTCTCTTTTTTTGGATGTGGAAGTGACAGCAAGTTCAGTTATTTCCAACCCAAAGGGATTCCTAGGTAGAGAGTTAGTTATAGAAAACCTAGGATTGCAGTGCTAGATGCATGGGGATGGGATGCTGAGATTGCAGTGCTACATGCATGGGGACGGGATGCTGGGATTGCAGTGCTACATGCATGGGGACGGGATGCTGGGATTGCAGGGCTACATGCATGGG
The DNA here is from genome assembly GCA_001685095.1 of Ellobius talpinus. Lineage (NCBI taxonomy): Eukaryota > Metazoa > Chordata > Mammalia > Rodentia > Cricetidae > Ellobius > Ellobius talpinus. The sequence goes on from LOJH01005062.1 coordinate 18,099, forward strand.
GACGGGATGCTGGGGGCATTAAAGAGATTTACCTTATAAGAAGAAAGAAGAATATTTTTGGATGGATGAATAATGGACCAGGAGAAATGAAGCATCTTTACTCCTTACCTGTAATATTTGCTGCTGCTCATTTTAGGCTCCTGGCAACTCCAAGAACTATTTATGCTGAGAGCACTGTGGAAAAGAAAAAAGGATATCTAATATTACTTCAGTGAGCATTTGTCCCCCAGACTAAATTAAAAACTCCCATTTCATGCCTTTAGATACCTTTTATTCAACTCTATATTTCTTTCATCTTATAGTGTTATGTTCTCAAGTCATGGAAAGAGCCTTGAATCCACACATTCATTAGAAAAGTCGATTCTTTCCACTTGGTGCAAGTCAAGATGCTCTTTCACTCAGCTTATTTAGTAAGTGATCATTTTAACTATGAGGGTGAGGGCATTGCTGAGGTGAGCTCTGGCCGAGCTGTTAGGCAGGAAGCCTGGGGCTTTATTACTTTGCCTTCTGTCCAGCCCATCCATTCCACCCTTTCTACACTCGATGTCTTCAGCCATGAGTCCTTTCCTGCAACTTTCTTTTTATTTGTATGCTTGTGTCTCTGCATTTCTTTTTCACTGTCAAATTTCTCTACTACTGGCTCTGAGAGAGAACAGCTATTAAAAAGTATGTTTAAACTACCCTGTCTAATCCACAGCCCTTGGAACCATGGCTACATCTTCACCTTAAAGTGTTCACTGACCGCTGTTATATTAAAGTCGCACTTCACATTCCCAAATAATCTTTTAAGATATGCATATACCAGGTTTTAAGACCCTGTCAATACCTATAAATCCAAATGCACTGCTTTTTCGGAAGTCTGCCTCCATATTTATTTATTTGATCATGCTGATTGTAAACTGATTCCAACATTGAAGTGTTGACAGGTAGCAAACAGAATTTGAATTTTATCCTTACACTTCAGAACGCAGAAAATAACATGACAAAGGTTAGTTGCATGTTTTAAGCTATGGTTGCCCATATAGATCCCACATAAACCCTGATTTTCTGTTGAATTTTCTAATTTATTGTTAGGTTAAACACATGCTTGCCACATTGATATGAAATACATGAGACGTAATGAAAGATCATGAAGCTTAGAACAATAATCATCAAATGTAATGCCGTTTCTCCCTACTTGATGCTTAAATATCTTAGGAACATGAACTTTGAAAGGGAGGGAAAACGCTGGACTATAGAACCAGAGGAAATTCACTTTGAATCATACCATTTCTTTTAACTGTCAGTGAATTTTTGGTTGTTGCTTTGCTTTGTTCTATGATTTTCTGTGGTTCTATAAAATATCTTGACATATCTCTCTTGAGACCTATGGCTTCTTTCTCTTTTGCTCTCACTCATAAGTGAGATGTTACTTTGAAAGGCACTGGGACACCTCTGGTAAATTATATCCACTGGATGTGCAGACAATCTTGTAGTGGGCTCTACCCATTCCTACTTTCTTATTTGGCTTTAACTGATTCCCAATTCGAAAGAACATAAGGATCACTATTCAGTGATCGACTTGATTGGTATATTGAGACATACACAGCCAAACTTTCTTGAAGGTATAGTTATTAATCACTTCTTTAAGAAAAAGGGAAATAAATTAGTTGGTGTCTAGACTTTCGTTACCACAATTATATTGTATTATATATTGTATATATAAGTTTATTATTATAGTTACGTTGTTGAAAGAAAAACAAGGCTTGTCGTTAGGCGGGGCGTGCCACAGCCCCCCTGCGAAGATCCCCAGCCAGGCCAGAGGTGCCAGCGTCCCCATGGGTCTGTGCTTCCTGTGCCCCCCCTGAGTCCGCACTGCCATCCCCGAGAACGGAAGAGAAAAGAGCAAAGCTGACAGAGGCAGCAGAAAGAAGACAGAAAGAGGTCGCATCTTGGGAGATTTGGGGTATTCAATCAGTGGAGACAAAAAGGAAGAAGAAAGAACTGTTGGAAAAGCAGATGGAAACGTCGGGGCCACCAGCAGGTGGCTTCAGGTGGACGGTGTCATGAAACATCACACAGTACAGGAGTGCTGTGCCACTAACTCCAGCATCTGAAGTCAGGTGGATTTCAGCTGAGTGTCTCTTCTTCGGACTGTTGAAGAGTCAGACCTTGTCTTGTTAGTGCCCTTGAGAGCAGCGTGAAAACTATACTAAAACTACTGGTAATTTTTTTAAAAAATTAAAAAAGAAAGAAAAACAAAACAACAACAAAAAAGAGTTGTTTCTACTTTTCTACTTTGGATAAATCATGTAATTGCAGAAATTTAGCAAAGTCCTGACTGTTGTGTGGCAGCTATTTCTGGAGAAACGTGAGCAAATGTCTCTTCACTTCAGATAGGGAACTGATAACAAAGCAAAGCTCACATGTCATCAGTGTCCAACTTGGTGAACAATGTGTTTTACTGGGATTACTTACAGGAATAAGGGTTGTTTATAGGAACAGAAATTACTCAAAAATAGCTGTATCTCTGTAGGCCACCCCAAATGGGTGGCAGCATAAGAAAGCTGAAAACCTGGTGTTCACTGTATACCTTGTAGTAGCTCAGTGGTTTGGAGGGTGCCCTTTCCAGGTGACTGAGCTGGTAAGATTCTCTTCTAGGTGGTGCAGCCATTCTTTCTGTCTTGTAAGCAGTTTAGCTGATCACTGCTTCTTTCCGTCTGCTTGGCCAGTCTCTCTTCTCTCAGGCTCCTTGGCTAATCTCTGTTTCTTCCAGGCTGCTTGTTTGAGCTTCTTCCAAGCAGCTCAGGCTGTCTGAGTGTGGGAGTCCTTGCAAACACTAAGGCTGGCAGAGGCAAGGAAATCGGGTTCAACAAGACATAGTTAGCTAGCCTGGTTCAGCCTTCTAGAGTCTGACCCCAAGTTATTTATTTTAGCCATGTTTAAGCATAGCACAGTCGTGGAAAAAAGTTTCCTGATGATAATTAACTCAATCATGTGTGTAAAGCAAAGCTGAAAATGTTTTTATGAATCTCTTTACAAACATGTGGCCTCTCCCATAAACACGTTTTTTTTTTAAAAAAAAAAAACCTCAAACAGTGATCAAGATAAGGGTCTATGGATAATGACTGAGGTAACCCATGGGAGTTGGCCCTACAGATAATACAGAAGTTAGCTAGGCTGTTGTAAAGTACAACATCTCCCTTAAGGATGATTTCACTAGCTTGTTTGGTTTTGGTTTTTCAAGACTGGGTTTCTCTATAGCTTTGAAGCCTGTCCTGGAACTCGATCTGGCTCTGCAGACCTGGTTGGCCTTGAACTCACAGAGATCCACCACCTGCTTCTGCCTCTCAAGTTGTGGGACTAAAAGTGAGTGTCACCACTGCCCGCTAAGGTTGTGTTTTGTTGACTGAGAAGCATTGCTCAAGGTCTAGGGAGAAATAATCTGACAGCTTTAGGTAAGGGCTGGCCCTACAGATAGCAGAAGGATCACCAGGTAATAAACTACATTCATTCCTAGTTTGCTGGGTAGAAAACCTGTTGTTCCTTTGAGGAGACAAGCATGTGTTTTTAACCTTCCTGTTTTCCCTAGTGTTTATCTGTGAGCACAAGGACGTCAGGCTCTCTACATCAGAGAGCCTCCTATACAGTGTAGCTTGTCTGAGAGTTAACTCTCAGCAGTCTTTACTACTTACATACCCTTGGAGAAACCTATTGAGTGTGGTCAGTCTTAGGGAATTCCGGAAGATATTTTCAGCTGCTTACTTCCTTTCTTAACTCCCTTCCCTGCAGGATGAACTGTTTTAAGCTCTGAGGAGACTGCTTCGCACATCTACCCTTGAACATTGTGATCCTCTCTACATTTTTGCCACTTTCTCTCTAGCTGTCCTTGAGTCAACCACCCCATCAGCTCTGGTCTCAGCCACAATCAGAGCATCAGACACTCATGTGTGGGTGACTAAGGATATCCTGGGCACTTTGCAATCACTACAGAGACACTGTGTTGAAAACTGATCAATATTTCCGCCAGCTAGATCGTCCATCGTTGTCACCCCTTTCACATTTATGTTGATTCTAAGCATCCCATTTCAGATCCAGATCCTCTTCCAACACTTCTGGCTCTAGTTTAAGAGTGCTCGTACCCTTTTTGTTGTTACTATTCTTGTTTGGCTTTATTTCCTTAGCATATCATAATTGAACACTTTCATTATGACATTTTCAAACACACATATCATGCACTTTGAATCAAATTTATCGTTTCCAGTAGATTCCTTTATTTCCCCTTCCTGATCACCCTGGTCCCTCTACTCTTTATAAACCATCTCTCTACCATTTTCATGTCCTATTATTTAAATCTAAGATTATTCTCATGAGGGAAAAATACAGTATTTTTCTTTCCATAGCTCATTCATCTTGACTAACATGGATATTTTCAGTTTTTCCATTTTTCTTCAAATGTGGTTATTTTATGTGTACTGCCTAGTTTATTGTCACATTGGCCCAAGCCAGAGTCATTTGGAAAGGGGGGCTCTCAACTGCGAAAATGCCTCCCATATATTTGCATGTAGTTAATTTTCTTAATTACTCGCTGATGTATGATGTCCCAGCGTCTTGTGGGCCGTGCCTCATTGGCAAGTGGTCCTAGGTGCTATAAGAAAGTAGGCTGAGCAAACCAAGAAGAAACAAGCCAGAAAGCAGCATTCTTTCAAAATTAGCTGCTGCTTTCAGAGTTCCTCTGTGTTTGAGGTCCTGCCCTGACTTCTCCCAGGAACGGTTTGTGACTTGAGAGTTGTAAACTGAAAGAAACCCTTTCTTCTCCATGTTGATTATGATGATGGTGTTCCATTACAGCAATAGAAGCCCTAACTAAGACATCATCCTTCCTTACAGTCGAACAAAACATCATGATATATGTTTGTGTGTGTGTGCATGCGCGTGTACATGTGTATACATATGTATCTGTGTGTATGTATGTATGTATATATACATATATATTACACATTTTAAAATTGATTTCTCTGATGATAGACATGGAGATTGGTTCTATATCATGCAACCAATTCTGGTGTTTTACATCAACTTGTTCACTAGTACCTAATTTGACTTAAGATATTTTTCTTTCAGTTAGTCTCCAGCACAGTTCTCCCCAGAGTGCTCCTCTGGTTATCATTCTAATGCTGCCTTTTTATTACTTCTTTTATTATTTGGAGACTATAATATTATTACATTATTTCTCACTCTCCTTTCCACTTTTCAAACTCTCACATTTATCCTTCCTGGCCCTGTTTCCTTTCAAACTTATGGCCTCTTTTTGTCATTAATTTTAATCAATACAGATATATATAATCTTATGCATCTTAAAATGTAAAAGTGTGGCTATTCCTTTCTGCCAGACTTTTTAGACAGTCCTCTGTATATATAATCTGCTGGGTTGTTGAATAAATAATATACTCAATGTTTTGTGTGAAACAATTTTAGTGGTAATTTTAGTGGTAAAGAACAGTTTGCTAAGAGATAAAAATCCCTCACCCTCATGAATTTTCTAGCCCATGTGTGGAAACTGCCAATAAACAAATACAAAAACATTTATTTCCGATGGTGACAAGAGGTTTGAAGAAAAATAACGCAGGTGTGCCAGTGAGCATGAAACAAGGTAGAATCATCAGAGAAGAGGAAACCACATGAGAAATGCATCCATCAGATTGTCCTTTGGACAAGTCTGTGGGACATTTTCTTCATTAATTCCTGATGGGGTGAAGGCCCAACCCACTTCGGGTGGTGCTACCCATGGGAAAGTAATCCTGGCCTTTATAAAGACGAAAACTCAATGAGTTATGAAGGGCAAGCCAGTAAGCAGCATTTTTCCGTTCTTCTGTGACCTCTGCTTCAGTTCCTGCCTCTAAGGTCCTGCCTAGGGTCCGTGCCCTGACTTCATGACAGACAAAATAAACAGCTTTTTTTTAAACCAGGTCGCTTTCAGTCAATATTTTAACCACACCAACAGAAACCAATCTAGAGTTGCTGTAAAGGTGTTTGGACTGCGTAAAACAGATAGGAACTTTAATCATAAATGAGAGGAGCCAGGGAAACCCTCACCAGAAAAGCAATATTGGAGTACAGAGCTAAGATGAGTGTTCAGGTGATGGAGGGATCACAGCAGGGCATGGAAGAGAGATGAAATAACAATCCCAAAGGCTCAGAGGAGAGCACACATTTAAGGGACCACAAAGAGGACAGAATTAGTCACAGCTCTACCAACCAGTTGAAGAGGTAAGAGGGACCGTGTTCACAGAGCAACTTGAAGACCATTGGATAATTTGTTATGGTGATATAGAGACAATTTAGAAGTTTTATTGTAAAGGTAAGTTTATAATGCACGCTTCAGTTTGGAGTTAACCCTCAAGAAATAACACAGAAAAAGGAGGCTCCATTTGGTTAATCCTCAAAGAATAATAAAAAAAATACCAAAATACCACAAATGTGCCAAAAGACAGCTGAAGACATGTGAAATGCTGTCTTCAGTGCACGGGATAGCTATTGCAATCACAATCTCATAGCACCTGCAATCACTTATTCTGAGCACACAAGACTTTGCCTATCAAAACTCAGTCGGGGAAGAGTTTATGGGACCGTATCCTTTAGTGCTGAACTATTGGCTAATGATTGATGTTCAGCATCATCACTAATAATAAAATTATAATAATCATCATCTATAGTTGTGTATTCACTGATGGTCCCACCAGGGTCCCATGGATAATTCTAACCCCAAAGTCATACTAATGGCCCCAGTTAAACACAGTAGGTAAGCAAACCAAAAGAAAAACATGTAAGTGTTGTAAAGGGACTTATAGGTAGGAGGAGGGATTTTTCAGGAGATTAAAGAGAATTGTATAGATGGGGGGTTGTCCAGACTGGAAAGAAGATAATAGAAAATGAGTGGAAAGGTAATCGGAACATATTCTATATGTGTTTAAAATTTTCAAAAGAACAAAATTAATTAATAAAATAGTTTATGAAGGTATACATTGTCTATAAAAATGTAATTACTTTAAATTTAAAGTTTGATTCTATAAGATTTGATGACTACAGAAGGCTCCACAGGACTTGCTGCTCAGCCAGACTAGTAGAATTGGTAAATATCAGTTATGTTGCTGTTGTTTCAATTTTGGGGGGTGTTTTGAGATCTTTGACATTCTTTTTTTTTTCTTCTTTTTCTTGGCAGGGTTTATCTGTGTAACAGCCCTGGTTCTCCTGGAAATCACTCTGTAAACCAGACTGGCCTAGAACTCACTGAAATACGCCTGCCTCTGCCTCTCAAGTGCTGGGATTAAAGGTGTGTGCCACTGCTGTCTGGCTAGATCTTTGCCTTTCCATTCATATTCAGTCTGCTTGTTAGTTCTCAGAATTATAGCCTGGATTTTGGAAGCAATAAGTTTGAATATATAAGATAAATGCATTGAGAATAAATATTTCAGCATTATTGAATATTCTAACTCCTAAGAAGACTACACATGCCTTTTTGAATTCAAAAACATGATATATGCATTTGTTAAAATCCCTTTTAATTTTCCTCTTTCATGTTTTATAGTTCCAATGTATGGTCTCATACGTCTTTTGCTATAATTATCCTAGAATTTTCATAAATTTTAAGATGAAAGTATTATTTTTTAATGTTGTTTTCCACTTGCGTGTGGTAGTTCATAGAATAAAAAAGAACACAATGCTATGTAAAAATATGAGCTGTTTTTAAATTCTCTTCATAATTTTTCTTAGGTTTTAGTAAGTTTCTTAGAAATTTTTATGTGTATAATCATACTATCTGTAGACAACAAATTTTCATTTACTTGTTTTTTAGTCTTTGCATCATACATAGATGGAAGACAGATAGAATTTCACAGAATGCTCCCTTCTCTTGGTGTTTGATGACCCTTTCAATACAGTTTCAGTAGAAGTGGTTAATGCTATCATTCTTCCCTGTTTTCTTCATGAAGAATAATGTTAAAGCAGGGTGGTAATGGTGCACGCCTTTAATCCCAGCACTTTGGAGACAGAGGCAGGCGGATCCCTGTATGTTCGAGTCCAGCCTGGTCTACAAGAGCTACTTCCAGGACAGGCACCAAAGCAACAGAGAAACCTTGTCTCAAAAAGCCAGAAAACAGAAAATAAAAAAGAATAATGTTAAAGTTATGTATTGTTTTATTTTAATCATCATCAGATTCAGAAAGTTTCTTATCACTCCTACTTATCTAAGAAAATGTTATGTCGTGAAACATCAGTAAAGTATATCCAATGAATTTCCTTCTCTTATTTCGTTACTGTATTCACTTATATTGATTGATTTTTTTATATATGAAACAAACCTTGAATTCTAGGTAAAATTTGGATATAGTATGTTATTCTTTGCAAATATTGACAAATTTGATTTGCTCAATTTATTTTTGGGTTTGTTTCTAAAGGATATTAACTTTAGGGTTTCCCCCTGATATTTTCACTATGATCAATAAAAAACTGGGAAATGTATATGAAATAACTGTCTTGAATCATCATATAATAAGATTTTTTGAGAAAGGTCAATAAAATGAGTCTTTTAATCATTCCAGATTTGGGCTTGAAGCACCTTCTCCCCACTTCAAGGGAAACCACAAATAGAACATTTCTGCCTGTCTAAAGTAAAGGGAGAGAGATAAAGTTTCAACGGAAAGAGTCCCTAAAGAGAAGTACCCATACTAGCAAAGAATCCTACATGTCTGTTCAGGAACAACCTTGCATCTTCTATCAACTACTACACTATTGAAAATGTAGAGACTAGCGATCATTTCTTGATCTGCATTCTACATTCTACATGATTCCTGACACGTTTGTCATAATGATGATTCAAACTGTAACTCTTTTTTAAAATTGCAAAAATATTATCCGTTAATTCACAAGACTTTTTCTATGTGTGAAACCCCTATTTATATCTGGGGTTTTCTTTGTCCTGAAAGTGAGAGAAGACTGACCAAAAGGCACATCCAGTTTTAGCAGGTTGATGATGAAGCAATTAGGCATGGTGCGGTTCTTTTCCACTTGTAATTTCAGCCATGATTGCTGGCAGAAGGTAAGCAATATGTAGTCTCCACCTCAGGTGTGCTAGCATATGGCAATTAAAGTGAGTTACTTCTAGTCATCTATGCGAGGACTTATCAAAGTGTGAAATGATTTATTCCGGTATCAACTGCAATTCCTTGCACCAGATACTACAATATATTTAGGGGGGAAAGAGGGTATCTTCTAAACTCAGATACGTATTATTCACAAATAATGGAGGGAATATGAATGGTATAGTTGCTTTCCAACAGGTAAACACATTAGGCAGCTTCCACATTCATCCCGATTATAAATAATTGTTCCAATTACTGTTATCTAAAGACTGCGAGAAGACTCTGGAAGAGACGCACTTTAAAGCAATGTGAGCAAGATTACTTTTTTTTTATATAGCAAGATAAATCCTAGTCAAGCAGGAAAGGGGCAGACTAATAGAGATGCAGATGGCAAATGAACTTTAAAAGTATCCAACCAAATTAAACTAACAAGAAAGCAAGTATAAGTCAGTCTTATTATCTTTACTGTCACCAATACGTTGTATTGAGTGTTAATGAACAATCACCCAGGATCACAAGTTAATTTGGTTTGAGACAAATGCCAAGGAAAGAGAGTCCCCTTTTTATTTGCTGTAGAAATGTGTTCCTGTAATACTGACATTGTGTTTATTATACATGAACATTGTACATATATATAAAATCATTTTAATTTAAATATAAGACTCTATTAAGAGCTTCTCTGAAATGACTGTCTTGAACTCAAATGCTGACCTTCATAAACACCAATATTTTGTACTCTAGAGTAAAGACTAAGAAGAATACCTACTTCTAAAGAATGTTTAAGATAAAACCAATAAAGACAGGGAGGATCATTTAAATAATTTAAGTCTCTAGATTTGGTTGGTGGTGAAATAAGAAGGCAGAGTACGCTATTACCTTCCAGAACCAGACACACTGCTTAATTCCTTCTAGGGATTGTGTGGATTTAGAAAACTTGTACATGTAGAACACATAGTTATTGTTTTGTGTGCAACATTCAATGACTATAGTAGGGAAAGGAGTGGCAATGCCATTGAAAGAGATCAACACTGTTACTAGGGCTAGAACACAGGCCTGTGTGGTTTATCTGTTTGTACAGGGTCAGGTAGTGGGTGTATTCATTTTCATAGCATGTTCATGCTGTCACATGTATTTGGTGCCACCCTTCTAGCTAGAAAATAAACAATTGAATGTGACCTGGCTTTATAAAACTGTATTCCTAAATGTAGGTCTAGGGTCTGATTTGTCTTTCAGGCCATAGTTTGGTGTCTGGAATAGAGAGTTAGGATTGGAGAAGAATCTTTTGAAGAAGGCATGATCTTTTTAGCCTCTCCCAGATGCTTCCTCTGGTCTGGCTGCCTTTATCATTATTAAGAAGGGAAAAATGAGAGGATATGGCTTCCCATAATTTTCCAGAACTATCAACTAGAAAAATAATTAAATTAAATAAATTCCACCCATGGTAGTTATAGCTCCAAAATTTGTAAAACTATGCTGTCAATGAGTCACAGTTCTCTCAAATCACAATTATGTATTTGCTAAAATAAGATTATACATTCACACCTGAAGCCTCTCATACTCTTTGCCAACTTTATGGTTAGCAAGAGATTTTTATTCCCAATAAAGGGAGAAAATGTTTTTGTTTTCTTGTGAAAGCTCTGGGATTCTGCTTTTATGTCCATCCAGTTACTAAGAGTATCTTGAGTCTCTCATCTGAAAATGCCACAGTATGAACAAAATTATGTGACTACCCAGTTCAAGAGAAAGAGAACCAAGTTTATCTACATATTGTGTCTTCTCTTCAGAAGCTGTCAAAAATTCTAATCACAGAGTAAAACTGGTACATTCCAGCCAACTATTCCCATCTATCATCCCTTCTATTTTTATCTATTAAATATTTATTTACTGGGTACCTAATACTAATACCTATAAAAGACACTGAGGATATACTGTTCTTTCAGAGGATTTCAATTTAACTTTGGAAAGAGAGCGTCTCTGAAGGTATATACGAATTCATTCTCTTATTTTGATGTCTTATATCCCCCCAACGGAGCTGGGTTCTGAACCTGAGCCTCAAAGATGCTAGCAAAACACTATGCCCTTGAGCAAACTCCAACTCCTTCCAACTGATATTTAAATTCCACAGACACTAGCTCTATTTTCATAGCCTTCCCCATCAGTATTTATCATGCATGACCCAAATGAGAGCAAAGAGAAGTTATGTTTTTATCTCCACAAGCAGCACCTGGTCAAGCTTCTTGTGTACTGAGCCCTCAGAAAATGCTGTGCAAAGAACGACTCAGTAGTAGCTAAAAGCTTCATTATCTGTTAATTTTGTTTTGTGAGATTGCACCAGGAAGGGGGTGTAAAGGGAAATAAGTGATATTACAGTTTTAAAAGACTTGATTAAGTAGCTACAAACACTTCTCTTAATGCTCTGCACTTTCTGTTTAGTGAAATCTTACAGCACACTGAGCTCCAAATTAAACTGTTTACATGATATAAACATTGTGAGCATTTAATCCTCACAATTGCCCTGTGTGGTAGGAGCTATTATTGTCTCTACATTATGGGTATTAAAGCTAAAGTGCAAAGAATTTAGGGAACTTATATGGAGCAACACAGCTAGTCAGTTGGAGGGACAGAATTCCATTCCACATTTGATTCCTTTTAAGAATGAAAACAATTTGAAAGATCTTAGATAAAACTTAGATACAAAACTCAATGATATCCTTAATCAAGCTGTCTGATTTACTGCTACTGTTATCACTGCAATATATATTTCAGTGGCTATACCTATGTTAAAAGTATTTGTTGTTTAATCACAATTAAATTTTAACTTGCTATGCTGTATTTTTAATTGTTTAATCTGTTAACACTTTCATTTAATCATTCTGTATGGTACACTTGCATCATATGCACAAGGAAACTGAAACACAGGTATGTCTCAGAACCTGAGTTCTATATCACATATATGACTTCATGGCCATGAGTACTGTGGGAAGTCTGAATACGTGTTGTTTTTATTAGTTAATAAAGAAGCTGTTTTCAGCCAATGACTTAACAGAATATAGCCAGGCTGGAAGAGATATATAGAGAGAGAGTAGGTAGAGTCATTGAGAAGCCATGTAGCTGCCAGAAAAGAAAGATGCAAGCTGCCAGCTGAAACTTTGCCAATAGACCACAATCTTGTGGTGATGCACAGAATAATAGAAATGTGTTAGATTAGGATATATGAGCTAGCTAGCAATATGCTTAATAAAGCTATTGGCCAAGCAATGTTTTAATTAATGTAGTTTCTGAGTGATTATTTCTGGTCTGGGCATCCAGGAGCAAATGAGCAGCCTCCATCAACATATGAGTACATGGAGACAAAGACAGCATGCCTAGCGATTGATTGTTTTCAGTCAGAGCTCGTAATGTGAATTATTTCATCTCAACCTGGAAGTGTAGGCATCCAAACATCTCCTGAGCAATCAACATTATAATGACCATTGTTTTCCTCTGATTAAAATTAATGTCTGATTCTAATTACTCTAATGCTTCTTTTGTAGTGGTGACAGGCATCAGAGTTCAGCTGTAATAGTGAGCTACTTGTCACCTATAGTGACAGCACTAGCAGCTAGGATGGGTACCAGCCAGCAGCATAGTGAAGCCTAGACCAAGACAAATAACTGCTCAAACATCCTGCTATGTTCTTTCAAAGAAAAATGAAACTCATTATGCAGGAGATATTTACAAAGTGTGTAATCGATAAGTGTCCAATTACAAGTTTCTAAGAGTGTATAAAATTGCCCATTTTTCTCATTTTAAACAAGATTTAATTAAATCAATCTTTATACAGCTCCCCACATCTTTGCAACTAATTTATCTGCTCAAGAATAGACACATGACCCAATGAGAACCAATGAAACAAGGAGAATCACTGGTGTCTCTTTCATATAGTATCTAATTTTAATTTTTGTTATCTTTATATTTATCAATGTACATTATTTGTACAAAGCAATAGAGTTCACTGTGACAATGTTGTCAATATCTTTATATTTATTTATGTACATTATTTGTACAAAGCAATAGAGTTCACTGTGACAATGCTGTCAATGCACACGCCATTCCTTAGTAATGTTCGCCCCATTTATCAACCTTTTCTCCTCCTGTGTATTCCCTCCCTCTTCTGCTCCCTTATCCATTTTTTCTTGATCCACTTCTGTCAGGCCATCCACTTTGTTTTTGTTTCTCAATATGAGAGAAAATCGGAAACTTTCATCTCTGAATGTTGGAAACCATGATTATCAATTTGAGGTGTCCTAAAACTAAATCCCAAGGAATTGTTCAGCAGAACCACAAGTTAACAGATATCTAGAAGAGGACATTTATAGGAAGGAAATGGTCATTTTAAGGCAGAATAATAGAGAAAAAAGTCCTGGAGGAAGTCAGAATAAAGATTATTCGTGAATAATAAGGGAGGGTATAGACAAAGGAAGGAAATAACACTCTAGGAAGAGCAAACAGCACAGACAATTTCACCTTGCATAATGGATAGGAGGAACATGAGCCTGTCTAACATGAGGAGCGTTGTTGCTGGACATATGGTCAGACTGTGAATCAGTGTGTCAAAGAGGTGCACACAATCCTATTGAGATGATACATAAAGGTTTTCAAGTACTCAACTTTCTTGGAAATTACAAAAATATCCATGCCTGTAATTTTTATTTATGAAAAATAGAAGCAGTCTATAAATATATCTTGACAAAAATGAAACTGAAAATAAGCAAACTCATCTACAAAACAATAAGATAAACAACATATTGAGCTCAATTTTCCTGTTGCGCATGTAGTAATTTAAGTAACTACTCCCCAACCCAGAGATGTAAATCTTTAATAAAATAAACATCTTTTTAACTCTTAAATTCATACATTAGGGTTTCAGCATTGTTTTCTTAATGAGGTAGAATATAAATTTAAAGAAGAAGGAGGAGGAAGAGAAGGAGAAAGAGGAGGAGGAAGAGGAAGAGGAGGAGGAGGAGGAAAGAAAGAAATGAAATTCCATGATCATAGGTAAAAAAATCTCTTGGGCATTTTTCTAAATGAAGGGTTCTCTTTACTGGATCTGTCACATGCTAGTGCTACAACGCTCAAATCATCAGACATCTGAATAACACCCACACTTCACTTAGATAATATAAACCTACTAACACTTATAGGTTTTAATTATAATTTGATATAATTATCATATTAGCTATGTATCCCTCAGAAAATGAAGTAACATCTCTGAGATTTGGTCCTTAATTTGTGACATACATGCAATAACTACTACCTAACAGGATTGTATCAAGATAGAGACAGTTTATGGTAAGTTTCCAGCATGACTGTCATTTGAACACTGGCTATGGGCCAAAGTCTAGTGTAATTCGGATGGATTAACTTACTTCTCATTAAATTCCAAGCAAATCTTTTTCTCTCACTACAAACAAGTAAACTAAGGTACAGAAGCATATCAACAAACCTAATATTATGAATTTCCTTTGTTAATGTTTTTAATTAAAATAAAATTATATCACTTTCCTCCTTCTAGCTCCCACAAGCAACCCTCCCTTGAAAGCCTCCCAAATTTCTTTCCATTCTTAAATTAATAGCCTATTTTTCTTTGATTATTATTTTAATATAATATGTGTGTATAGACACACACATACACACAAAACTACAACAAACTGTTTGTTTTGTTGGTAGTGTGTATATGTTTTAAAGGTTCACCCCTCAGCATTGTTCAGTTAAGAAGGAGCTCTTCTTATTTATCCCAACAGTCATTAGATGGCTGTAGCTCATTTTCTAGAGGTGAAATTTCCCCCCTTCCCCATTAACATTAATGTTTCCACCTTTAATGTTAACGTACATTGATATTGCCATTGTTCCAGTCTTATTTATATGTTCACTTCCAGGAGAGCTGTTTTGAGACAGCCTTTCTGGTATTTTGGCTCCTATAATCTTTCTACTCCATCCCCCATGATGTTCCCTGGAAACGGTGATGGAGATGTATGTATTGTGACAAACTGAAGATCTTTCTATTGCATCCATTTGGTTTTCTGTGATGATGTTCATTTGTAGCAGAGAGAGGCTTCTTTGACAAGGTGTGGTAGCTACACTTATATTTGGATAAATACTTTTTTTTTAAAAAAAAGATTTATTTATTTATTATGTATACAACATTCCTTACATGTTTGCTTGC
>LOJH01005063.1:0-17508 GCA_001685095.1 Ellobius talpinus
ATTGGGAGGAGGGGAGGTGGAAATTTTTTAATAATAATAATAATAAATAAATAATTAAAAAAGCAAAGAGGAGAAAACCCACCCTTGTTTCTTCAGTTAATCCCAATTATTTTAAAAGCAACTTCTGGCAGAAATTAATAATTCAGTTGAGTGTTATTAACAGTATAATGTTAACTTTATGCTGCCCTGTACTGTTCATCATTGTAATTTACTTAATTTCTGACTTTAAAGTAGCAACAACAAGGGCTACCAAGCAGTCTCCTAACGAGGTTCAAGCCTAAAGAGCTCCGTTAATGTCTCCCTAAGGCCAACAGGAAATTCCTTAAAGCAAAGGAGTGCCAGGCGTTTTCGGTGGGATTGTGCTCACAGCCTTTTTTTCTTTCTAGAGTTGTACTAGTGGGATTTATTTTATGTCTCCATCAGTGCCAGCCTGCAGGGGAGGCCCTTTTTATTCCCAATCACTCATCAGAAATCCCAGGGTAACTCAAGTACCACGAATCGTGAAAGCTTCTGCTATTCCAGTATCAAAATGAAATTAGCATTTAAGTGAATTTCAGGAATCAAGTTCACTCTGAAGAAATGACATTGTCCTTCCTAAATGCTAGAAAATATTTTAAGCAGCAATATCTAGAGGTATTCCATTCTCTTGGCTCTCTCCAAAGGCAAGTGTAACCTTTCCATGGGTGGAAGAAGATGCTCTTACTGCATTACTCTATGCAGTCCTTTTTAAATTGGTTAGCTTTGTAACTGCACATCTTGACCCAAGGGCATATCAGTTTTTTTCATCCATTCCTAAAAGGTAGCATCTATTCTGGTTCTAAAACATATAGTATCAAAAGCTTCTAACATTTATTTCCCAAACTTCTATTCACAGAGAACAGTATGTACTTGGTAGAGGAATATCACTAAGTACATTACATAATAGCTGACATTATCTATAATTTGCCTACGTGTATATAACTATGACTATTAAAGCTTGTTCTTTACTGTACCATTTTTGCCTCAAAATACATAATTTACTAAATAATCCATTTTAGAACAATCTTTGATCGACACAATCCTTTTCTATATTAAATAGCCAGTGAGATGGCTTAGTCCTTGCCTCCAAGACTGGCAATCTCAGTTCAATCTCTGGGACGCATAGAGTAGGAGGAGAAAACCCACTGTCATGAGACGTTCTCTGACCTCCACATGTGTGCCTTGGTATGCATGCCCACACTGACGTATGGGAGCACATGTGTGCACACACATACACACAAACACATGTGCATGTGCAAATGGGTAAATTTTAAAGGAAAAATGCTTTTATTACAACTTGATGAATTTTAGAATTAAGTAAGTCCTCAATGAACTGCATCCACCCATGCTCTCCATGTATTCCCAAGGCCACAAAGCCAGGCTGACAAATGTAGCTCTACCCCACATCAGGGGCC
The DNA here is from genome assembly GCA_001685095.1 of Ellobius talpinus. Taxonomy (NCBI): domain Eukaryota; kingdom Metazoa; phylum Chordata; class Mammalia; order Rodentia; family Cricetidae; genus Ellobius; species Ellobius talpinus. The sequence goes on from LOJH01005063.1 coordinate 1,434, forward strand.
AGCTACACATGAGCAGCATTAAATGGGTTTGGTGGGTTGTGTATTATTTAACAGTAATAACTAGTGGAGATGAGGCTGTGAATTAGAGGGGGCCTTAGGGAAACTCAGGAGGACTTAGACGGGATATAGGGAAGGGAAGTGATAAATATAGCACCCATGCATGAAATTCCTAAATATGTAAAAATAATATTTAAGAACAGGGTCTCAGTTAAGATTCTATCATGGAACCAGGCATTATGGCATATGCTGTTAGTCCCAGCACTCAGGAGGCAGAAGAAGGCAAATCTCTGTGAGTTCAAAGACAGCCTGGTCTACATAGCAAGTTCCAGACCAACCGGGGAAAAGTGACCATTCTAAAATGTGGTTAAGAGTATCTTTTCTATCATTTTCCTTCACCTGGGCCAACTCCTATACTTTGCTAAATCCATTCTCTAACTTTTAGGGTAAGAATTTGTCCTTTGATCAGTGCTCCATAAGAAGAAGAAAATGTGTAATAACACTGTGACTTGTTTTGGAAGTTTCTTTGCATTTCCTTTTTCCTTTTCTTTTTAAATAAATTCTTTTAATATTTGGGATTATAAACTCTATCCTCTCTCTCCTTTTCTCACTCCAAGTCCTCTCATATATGATTCTTTGTTCTTTCAAATTCCTGACCTTTTTAAAATTAATGTTGTTACACACACACACACACTCACACACACACACACACCACTACTAAACACACAGATACAATCTGCATGGTCTGTGTAATGCTACTTGTGGGTATGTTTGCATGGCTGACCACTGGGTATTGGATAAGTAACTGGTGTGCTTCTCTCTAGGGAAGACAATTTCTCCCACTCTCAGCATTCCTTAGTTGCCTAGTTTTGTTTTGTTTATTGTGTAGGTTTGAAGCTGTGTGGGCTTTCCAACATCTACTTTCATATGTCTATTGCCGTCCTTGTTCAGCTCATGTTTAGGTGGTCATGCTGGTGAGCCTTTAGGAGTCTAGCTTCTGACATTACTAGGAGACACATCTCACAGCAAACTCTTTGGTCCTCTGGCTCTTCTTCTACAATGTTCTGAGCATTAGGTGTGGGAATTGTTTTGTAGATGTACATCGATTGGAACTGGGGTCCATGACTCTGCCATTTGATTCTCTGTAGCTTTATAATGGTCTCTGTGTGTTGTAAAGGAAAGTTTCCTTGATGATTATTGAGGACTACACTTGTCTGTGGGTTTAAGAACAAATACTTTCATGAATTAGGGATTGTGCTTATTTAATAATGGGGTGGTTATAAGTTCTCCGACAAGATCCATGACTTCATTCACCATGGGTAGTAGAGAAGGTTTCCATTACCAGGTATGATTATCCTTTTGCTGAGTTTGTCTTAAGCCCAAGTACAGAGCTGTGGTTTCCATCAAGATATGCATTTCCTTTTAAAATTACATCAAATAATTCAAACTTCTTCTAAATTCTCCCCATTTTTTATATTTTAGGGACTAGTTTGTTTTTATCCCTATTTATAAGATATAAAGAAATGATCACCATACTAGCCCCATAGATGAGCAAACATGTCGGGAATTTAATAAATATCAGCTAAAAAACTCACAAGAAGAAAATTCTAATGATTTTCAGGTTTAAGAGTCAGATGTGGTGGACACAACTGTCATTCTAGAACATGGATGGCTGACACACAAGGAACCCTGTTTCACAAAAAGAAAATAAACAATTTGGTTGAAGTATATAGTCAAAGTCACATGAAAATTAGTAACATAAGAAAAATACATGATTTTGTGAAAGCTAAAAGCAATAAATATTCTGAATCATGAAGCTGTTTAGTAATTCTAATAGAGATTGTAAACAAATATGTTTTGAATGGGCAGTATTTGTTTTGACAGTTGGGCATGACAGAGATTTTACCATATAATTAAAATTGAGAGGTGACTAGGATGTTATTAAATACTTGGCCAGCCTGGTGTACAGAGCTAGTTCCAGGACTGACTCCTTAGCTACTGAAAAACCTTGTCTTGAAAAACAAAAATAAAACAAACAACAAACTGGTAAAATGGTTGACTTGTCTTTTAGATTAAATATGCTGCATGTATTTAGAACATGAGACTGACAGCTATTTACACGGATGTACTCCGCCGACCAGAGTTGGAAAGATAAATCCAAGTTTGTCTTTGGCTTCATAACCAACCTTTCCCTCAGGCGACTAAGCACCCCTGGTGTAGGCCCCAGCTACTGTTTGGAGATGAGTCTGTGAAGGAATTCAGGCATATCACCCCTAAATACAATGCCAGGGCGTTTGAGAAAACAGAGGAAGGAGGCTATGCTCAGCTTTCCTCAGTCTGTCTCCTCTGAGTCAGGTCAGAAGACCCAGCCTGAGAGCCACCACCATACCATGTAAAAGGAAACACCGCTTATTTCTGAAGAAGTATGGGCAACAGGATAGTTTAGAACAAACAAGGCTTGCTACATAAATCCCTAACTGGTTCATTAGCTTTATATCACAACACTTGCCCAGTTCTATTTCTCTACAACTATAAATTTCTTGATCAGTTTCAGCAGAAAAACACATTTCCCTGTTTCTTTGAGGCTTTGTATCCTTATGCAGGCTACTATATCAAGCATACTTAAATTATATAAATGTCCTTCTAATTTGTTGATAGATCTTTTGTTTCACCCCACACATTAACTAAGCAATGAGAAAGGGAAGACATTTTTCCATATTTTCTTCATAGGATATGACACTATATGTTACCAGTAGCTAAAGAAACTAATATATCAGTCTTCATTCTCAAGAGAATGGATTATTTTTCTGAGGGGAGAGGTCTCTCATGAAATGCATGATATTCATTCATGAACTGGTAGATGTCACTGTGAATCCTGTCAGGGGCATTAACGGAAGAAGATTAGAGAAGAAATGTTGGAAAGTAACCATGCAAAGAATACTTAAGCTTTACAAACTCCTTAGCCTTGACTGGTAAGGAACAGGACAGTTTTTTTTTTTTACTTTAAAAGGGGGAGTAAGTATAAAAATTCTTGAAAAGAAAGACTCAGACTGTAGGACCAGGCACGTGCTGGTGCTCATCCATTTGACTGGATCAGACTGTAGTACCAGGCACATGCTGGTGCTCACCCATTTGATTGGATCAGACCATAGTACCAGGCCTGTGTTGGTGCTCATCTACTTGACTGGATCTGAACTGACAGAGAGCCATGTATATTCCTCGCTTTAAAACTTAACCTCTTTGGAATGTAATTATGAAATGTGGTCTGTACAAGAGAACCCAAATACTGCGGCCCAAGATGTCTATGGTTCTTGAAACTGCTGCATGTCTGCTATTTATTCACTGTCGTGTCCAGGGTGGAGTAGTCATTATGGACACCTTCCATCTGTCTTTGATGGGAACAATGGTCCAGCCCATCTTCATCACGATAGTCCTCCAGAATCTTTAGGGCAGACTCTGTCATGAATTTTGGATCTGTTGTTGTTTTGAGAAAAGTTCTCACTGTGAGGCCTTAATTGTCATGAACTTGCTATCTAGACTATACTGGCTTCTAAATTAGAGATCTGTCTGTCTTTCTTTGGTCAGTGCTGGGATTAAAGGCATGCGACACAATACTGGGTGGGGGGAGGTAAATTCTTCTAATTTGTACTCTTAGTATAGAAAACAGTGTTGTTACTATGCCCACTTTTCCTTACTACACTGAAGGAAAAAATCCCTAGTTCTTACTGAACTGTGTTAATTCCACATAGACAGGAAAACATTTAAAGAGCTGTGTCCTCAGGTCTTCCAACTTATTCTTCAATCTACAGAATCCTCCATACTTCTTCCGCCTGTGCCTATGAACCTCCTGTGTATCAGTAATTCTGTCCTTCATATTCTTCATTCTTGTTTTCTCTGTGTCTCTGAAGCTTAGCCCTATTCCATTTTGGGGTCTTCATATCTCTCTCCCAAGATGTTCTACTGTTTTCCTTTCTTAGAAATCTACCATCCCATCTCCTTGGAATCCTTTACATTATCTGCCTTATATTTACTAAAACTTGTAGTCACATTTGTGTGTGTGTGTGCACGAATATGTAATGACTCATTAAATTTTATTTGTCTATTAAAATGTGACTCTCTTCCTAGACTGAGCAATATCATCTTCCTTAGCCTCCAGCACCATGCTTCACGTATAAAGTACTCAGTTAATAGTTATGAAAAAATATGATTGAACACATCCTCAAAGTGTTTTTATTTCTTTGCTACTCAGCAAAGTTCATTCATCACTCATTTAGTTATTTGTTATGGTTGTCAGCATGTCCTTTTGTGGATGAGCTTGTATATAAGAGGCATTCCAACAATGACTCTCCTTGCCAGCTTCCTTAAAGCAGATTTATCCCAGGCAATGCAAGCAGAGCACTGAATGGAGACCAAATGATGACTGTAGCTTGTGGAGTCCTGGCTGCAAATGTCTGACCCGGCCTGCTATCCTGTCTCTGCTTTCACACATCCGGCTCCATCTGGCTAGCACTGCACTCTTACTGAAAACTCAGTCCAGATTATGACATCTAACAGGACTTCTCTAACTCCCTCCGGTGGAGGCGATCTCTGTTTTGATTCCAAATCTTTTTATTAGTTTGTTGTTATGGAGGTTTGACATGGTACTGTAATCTCTTACTTAACATTGCCAATATCCATACCAATCCTCACAGACTCCTAATGCTATCCAAATACATTTGTCAAGTCAGACAGCACAGAGTAATATTAAAAGAAATTATGTGAGAGATTTGATAACTATGAGGATAATGGTGGATAAAATGTTCTTTACCTACAAAAATGGAGAACAGGCAATGATGTCAAAAGCAGGAAGTAGAAAGTGTAGTATAGCAAATTCTTGTACACTACAATAATGAAGTAAGCTCTGCCATAGGAACACTTGGTGTCAATGAAGACTAACAGTCAAGACAAAGGATAAAATGACTTGGGTCCTCAGCCCTTTCACAGTGCCAGCTTTCATTAGGAAGACAACATATCGACGGTGATGGGACACTTATATCTTCTCGATGACAATGGAGTAGTAAACAGGCCCCATAGTCCGTCTTGGTTAAAGAAAGTTTAGCTGAGTTACTTTGTCTCAAGCTCAAGCCCATGAGAATTTACAGCAGCACAGAGGCAACTGAGACCTAGAGCATGGTGACTTCATCTCGACAGCACCAGGGAAAGGCACAGGCACAGTGCCTCAGCCTTTTGGCAAATACTCTCGGTGCTCAGATCCACTCCATTCCATTAAACAGCTTGCCATCGATGTGAATCCTCTTTAATATTTAAATATCAATCACATTTTTGGCATCTGATCATATGATCCCCATATATGTGTGGAGCAGGCAAGACAATTCTCTTTCAATATGAAACTTAAATATTTGACAAAGACCATTAACTGCCGCCATATGCTTGCCTATAAAGCTATTTCCTTATGTATTCCTCTGGTAAGGGGTAGCTAGCTTTAACAAGGCTCTCACATGCACATGCATGGATGGATACCTGCAAAGACATGTATGGTATTCCATATGATATCAAAAACGCAAATGTCAAAAGAGCACCACAGTCCACAGAAATTGAAACCAGAGTAATCATCTGAAGCACTCATCTAAAAAAAATCAAAAGTGTATGACATTTTGCCAGGAAAACTAGTAAGAAATCTAAAAGAATGAGAGATCCTGAATGTGTTAAAGGGTGGCCACCAGAGTATACTACTACCATTTTATATTCAAGAAGTTCTCTTTGAATCACAGTGCATGATTTAATGATGACTCAAATGTTTTCCATCACTTAGAATCTTTAATGACTTTTTAATAAAAGAGAGAGAGAGAGAGAGATAGTCACATCTTAGGATCCTATGCTGGGACTACTATGTTAGACTGTGATCCTAATAATAGACATTCCCCTGTAATATGTCATTTATTAACAATAAAATAGGGCCAAGGTATCTAATCTATTTGACCTTTGTAATATATGTAAGTCGCAAACCCAAACACTCTTTGATAGTCATAGGAAAAGTGATAACTAACAAGAAATATCATTTTAAAGGTAATTTTTGAATAAAAACTTAGTAATCTTCCTACATTTTCAGAATCTAGTTTGATGCAAATCTTTGCCAACTCTTTCTAAGAACTTATATTTTATTCTTCTAGCATCCTAATATTCTCTAGATAGTCTAGTCTTTCTAAATTGTTGGAGAAAGTAAATTGGATTAGCACAGGGATGAGAATGGAGAGCTTTCAAACAGCAAGATTTCATGGAGAGGTGGAGTTGAAATGGTTTCATTTTGCTTTACTAATTTCATCAATGATGAGGGAGAACATCAGAATCTTAAGAGTTCATTTCACAAAGACTAGTGAAAGTGAGTCATTCCACACTGCTATGAAGTAGGGCACATCACTAGATTTCATTCTCCTAGGCCACTGCCTGCTAACCCTGAATTTGTAAGGTTTCATAGTAACAAGTTTTTGGTTTGTCTGTGTTCACCTTGCGAACATTTCCCCCACTCTAAGAAGGCTACTTCCTAAAGAGTAAGTTTAAAATTAGTACTCGAACACAAGTCCCTTTAAATTCTTTGGTTCAGAAATCAAAAAACCAGGCATGCTTCTGCACTGCTGTTTCCTCCTTTGCCAGATGGGAACAATATGATTCCTTGTACAGCACTCAGTACAATTTGCCCGACATTCTTAATGATCAAGCCACCAATATGAAGATAGCACATACCATGTGTGGAACACTGCAAAACATTATGTAAAAACATAAGATACATTAACACGAACCCCGCCTGTCTTGCAAAGCATGCAAACTCGTAGGCAATCCTGTAGCCCTGAACGTCAGCATTCTATGGTTGAACTGAAGCACGACAGAGTACTCGCTCTGAGTAGGCATCAGAGACTGGAAACAAACCAGAGCTCTGTCCACTGAAGCAAATGATGTGATACAGTGCATCAGATACCTTGAGCTCATGACAGTGACCCAGCATGCCTGCATCAGCAATCTTGCTGATGGAGGGTAAGCAGAAACAGTGCTTGACATGCATGCCACCTGCTGCCTTCGACCCCGCCCATTAATATGCGTATACATCATACTCTGACTGATTGAGAAAATCTGCCCAAGTTCACGTCTCAAAACTTATAAACTCCAATTAAAATAAATTGAAAACCTGAGCTGTCACAGAAAGTTTACTTCCTCCAAATTATCAATGTGACTCGGTGACTTCAATTACTTCCTTCCTACTGAAAGAAGGCTAGCTAATCCCAAGTGGGCCTCCCTAAGTACATATACACACGAGCAAAATGAAATGGACTTATCAGGATACATATATATATATATATTTCAGCTGGATACACACACATATATGTATGTATGTATGTATCCTGATAAGTCCATTTCATATATATACGTGTGTGTGTACAAACATATGTATATATACATAGGAATGTATATGTGGATGTGTTTGTATGTATACATGTATAAGTGTGTGAGTGAATGTGTCTATGTGTGTGTAACAATAACAACAATTTAAGAAAGAGGTCATGAAGTTGAAAAAGGGTGGGCAGGGAAAAAGAGACCAGCAGGGAAGGGGCTAGAAGGGGAAGAATATGGGATGGAAATGATGGAAATAAATTATTCACATATGAAAGTTTCAAAAATGGCTTAAAAATTGATTCAACAAAGAGATGATCTCCATGTAAATTTACTTATAACAGGAAAATCAGTAAAAGACAAGCAAACAACGAACACAAGAAAACCATACCACTAAATATCATCTCACATAGTGTTTTCAGTAAAGCAAAATGAAGAAAAATGTAAATTACATTTCAAGTGACAAATCTACAAGTGCCAAATATTTAGCTTTTCTCAAGGTGAACCAAACAAGCTGTCATGTCACGCAAGACCTGGACAAATACAGGCCAGCTCAAAAATAATTGCAAATATCAAAATTTATAAACATATGTACACAAGTCTCATTACAAAGAATGACCTTCATAGATATATGTGCACACATCTTATTACAAAGCTAATGAAAAGCCAGAAGATAGTTTTCTTTTATTCCACTTCATTAATGAGGTACTAGACACTGACACTACTATGCTAGGAACATTAGATATTTCCTTATCTTTCTATAAAGAACTACATTTATTTCACCCTTGATGTGTGATGACTACTTTAATCAGCTGAAATAGAAGTTTTATGTTATAATTAAACCCATGGCTACCAGTAAGTAAATATATTCCGTGGGGAAATAAAAATATAAAGATGGCATTGTTTTAAAATTATTACTTTCTTTTATTCCATACCTATAAATGTTAAGTAATGTGTCACTAATCCGTCTTAATCAGATGGCTGTAAAAAACTTATCCTGTGGAAACGCTGCTTTTAAAGGATCAAATGCTTGAAGAGGATGACATTGTACTAACACTTAAATTTCATAAAAAGGTTCGGAAGTTAGATTACAGAGACACAAGGTCTTCATAATTCCCTGAATGCAAGATGCATCTCATACTAGTTAAAATTCAGCACTGCGAACTACACTCATTGAAAAGGTTGCAAGAAGGTCATCAGGCCAAGGCACGTGCTGAAACACAAGGCAGAGCAGGGTCTTCACAAGTCCTGATTACAAAAATATTTACAGAGAGTGTCTAGTTGTAAAGAATACACATTTATGAATTAGAAATAATTGCAGTTCTCAGGAGATGCTGAGTGTCCTGGGTGTCCTATGGAGCACTCATTTCTCCATCTCCTTGAAAAAGACAGCATTCTAATTACTCTGTCAAGGTTAATAGACCCCAAGTTTGACTCTTAAATCTCAGTGGTTATCTTTTTCCAATCACCAAGAACTTTGCATTTCTGACACTCTCCTCCCCCAAATTATGTGTTGTAGGAATTCTCATAAAGTCAATTCATACAGCACCAGCCTGCAAATCAAAGAACTTACATAATACAATCACGAGATAAATGAGAAAACAGCAGAGAATCATAACAAGTACTTTGAAAAGAACCTTAGGAATGGATTTTTAAGAATTGTTAATGATGAGCTGCAATCTTTGGCTTCTGTCAAGATCAAAGCAGCACTCTGCGAGAAACTAACAAAGCCAGATAGCAGGTTCATTGAAAAATAAATTCACGAATCAAATACAATAGAGAACCTACTAAAATCAAAGTGGAAGGAGGACCCAGAGAGTTAGCACTTGCAGACCAGCTTTTACTCTGAGACTACCTGACAAAATTTAGTAATCTTGATATTATCCATCTTCACTGAGTATAGGAGAAAAGATATCACCTCTACAGCATCTTAAACATAAACAGTATACTATAGAAATTTGTAGATATTCACAAAGGGCTAAGACATAACTAATATCTTACACCCTCTAAGCAACAGTGCTGAGAATGAAACCACTGAAGTGGAGACCAAAAAGGACACCTGAATATCTTGATCCTGCAATGGGTAAAAGTGTGAGCAGATGGAGACCACATTTGTGTTTACCCCTACCCTTAATTCCTGCAACCTGAAAAACAGCAAACTTCAAAAGGTACTATGCCCAAGAAACAGCAGAGTGCAGAACCAAATCTTAAACTAATTTGCATGTTTGGACGTTGGAGATGGTAAAAAAAAAAATCAGCTGGCTGTGTGTTTTAAAGAGTGGGGGGGCGGTGATAGAGAGATGACCTAATGATTATCTTGCAGAGGACCCAGGTTCAATTTTAAGTACTCATATGGTGGTTCAAGATCTTCTATAAGTCCAGTTCTGGGGAATCTGATGACCTCTACTGACCTCCAAGGACATCAGACATACGCACGATGCATGTGTGTGAAACACTCATACACATAAACTAAATTACAAAAGAAACAATGGTGGTTTGAATGAGATTAACTTCACAGGCTCATATATTTAAATGCTTGGTTTCCAGTTGGTGAACTGTTGGGAAGGATTAAGACATGTGGCCTTGTTGGGGAAGGTGTGTCATTAGGAGTGAGCTTTGAGTTTCAAAAGCCCATGCCAGACCCAGTGTCTCTCTTTCTCTGCCTGATGCTTGTGTATCTAGAATGTAGTAGCTCTCAGCTACTTCTCCAGCACCATGCCTGCCTGCGTTCAGCCATGCTCACCGCCATGACGATAATGGACTAAGCCTCTGAAACTGTAGGCAAGACCTCAGTTAAATGCTTTCCTTTGTAAGAGTTGCCTTGGTCATGTTGTCTCTTTACAGCAATAGAAAACTGACTGGGACAGAAAAGGAAAAAAAAGACTGAAAAATAAAAATATAAGAATGTGTATATATATATATATAAGAACCAAGCAGTTCTTAAAGAGAACAAGGAAAATAAAAGAATTTTAAAATAGAATGGGTAGGTCGATTACAGAGAACACCTAAACTGTGCTTGAGCAAGCAAAGGTGATATTTGGCAGTGAATACAGCAAACAAGGGAATCACTGTTTGCAATGTGTTGAGTTGTCCACTTAAAGCCCAGTACCTACCATAACAAACCTCTGAATATGGAAGTGAAATACACTAAGCATAGAAGATTCACTGTTCAAGACTTTTCAAGTTATGCATTTTAAACTACCCAGCTCTTGATCAAGAATACAGACACATTCACTTCCATGTTTTAATTTTGCACCATCACTGGAAGCTTGCTGTACACTAATGTCTAAAACACTCCACACAGTGGCTTTCAGTCAAAGTGATGTGGAAACTACTGAGAGACAGGAGTGACAACAGATGATCAAGAGTTACTCTTATCAACTGGAGTGAATTAAAAAATACTGTTAAGTGAAGAAAGCAAATTACACACACACACAGAGCCACAGACAATCCCCTCAAGAAACAAATGCATATATAAGCAATACCTTATTTAGAGGCCTAGCCATGGAATGACTGTGTATTTCTTAATCTTTCTGGTGGTGGCTCTTATAATAAAAACGACAACCTTAAAGTATGACTGTTATAAAAATATGCAGTATAATTGAACTGGTCCCAGAATTTAAGTCCCTGCACTTTATTTATCTGAAGCAACAAGATGAGTAGGGAAGGAAGTAGGTCTGGGCACATGCTATGTAGCTCGGAAAACTGAACACACGTTAGGCAGCCCGAATCTGTGGTGTAAGAATTATCAACAAGGAGAAAACGCATTCATCCAAAGGGACATAAAGAGAAGTGGGTGAGAAATAACGCCTGTGTATAAAGCCTTTGGGCCACTTTAACTCCTGTCTTATAGTCTAGTATATGACCAGCATAAAATAGTAAACATTTTAATGTTAGCCTTCGCTCGGGCTGCCATGAGCACTCCTACGCACTTGGCCTAAAGAACATTTACTTTGTCACAGACGCTGGAAGGCCCAGATCTGTGTTCCAGCCTGTCTGTCTAGCATGTAGGCAGCGGTCAGTTCACTGTGAACAATCCTACCTCTTTTCTGCTGCATCTAATACTTTCCGTGCTTGTGTGGGTGGGGAAACAAACAGGGAGAGCAGGGCACATGCAAAGAGAATGGCGGATCTCTGGCAGGTCTGATGACAAGGGCACTGACCCCATCTCATCAGGACCTACTCTTACGACTTTGCTTTACCTCAGTTACCTCCTGTTTCCAAATATAATGACACCGAAGAAGGGGAGGAGAACATGATCTCTCTGTGGCAACAACCAGCACTGGTTTTTCTCTTCTTTTAGCTATTATTATACTTTTTAGTGTACATGACTGTACATTTCTGCATATAAATACTTAGCATTTGAGTGCAGGACCAAAAGTTAAAGTATTTTGTTTTTAAATATTTTTTGAAATATTATCATATAATTTGATCATCTCTCTCCCCCCTTTCTTCCCTCCAAACCTTCTCGTAACCTTCCTTGCTCTCCTTTTCTTTGACGTTGTTATGTACATCTCCCTCTTAACCTGACATACGAAAAGCCTTTATCTTCAGTTCCACACAGAAATGGTTCAGTGGGCAATGCCTCTTTCCATTTAAGCTTGACAGAACCTGAACTCAATACCTGGAAATTGTGTAAAAAGCCAGATGCAGTGGCCAACAGCCCTGATGGGATGATAGAAGGAAGAAACAGGAAAATCGTGCATAGAAATGAAACCTAGAGTGAGGAGAAGAGGAATGAAGGAAGAAAATCACAAATAAAATCACAAATCACTAAGAAAACCACATATAAAAATAACAACCTTGCCATAGTTCAGAAAATACCTAAAAGGGGAAGTCAATAATGTAAGTTTTCAATAAATTTTTAAATAAAGTGAAACTTTCCAGCTGTCTAACATTTTACTGGAACCAAGCGCCATGTAATTTTGCATGTGTAAGATAAAAAAATGAAGTTGGGGCATACTATGTGAAAAGGTCTATGCTGGGCAGTGGCAGCACATGCCTTTAATCCCAGCACTTGGGAGGCAGAGGCAGGCAGATCTATGTGGGTTCAAAGCCAGCCTGGTCTATAAGAGCTAGTTCCAGAACAGATAGGGCTACACAGAGAAACCCTGCCAAAAAACTGAAAAGAAGAAAAGAAAAGAAAAAAAGAAAAGAAAAGAAAAGGTCTATTCATCATCAGATCATTGCTTACTTCTCCTACAATGGTTTGCTGGCTCCTGCCACCATGAAGGCCATGTATGTAAAGTAGAAATGTACAGCACAGCCCTGTCACTCACATGGAGGTAAACTTCATACTTCTTCCCTGAATAAATTCAATGTACAATAATTATTGTATAAATTCAAATACAATAGCACATCTAATTGAAATGACATGTTGCTGAGAATACTTCATATTTCATAGTTGGATTTCTATGAACTCTTGAAAATTAAAATGCATTAAAATTTAAAATTAATATTTTTCTACTTTAAACTAATCGATCTCAGACGGCTGTAATCTATGGCTCATAAGAGGTCTTTCAAAAAATTTTTTTTACCTGAAATTTACTTATGTTACTAAGATTATTTAGTTATTTTAAAAAGGTTAAATGGCTTTTGTGCAGAAACGTTTAGATTAAACACAAGCAAGTGTACATGCAGAGAGAGTTCCTCTGGGGCAGGCTCATGTGCAAGCTCCCCCCAGGCTCTCTCTTAGGCACCGAACACAGGCCACCAACAGTTCTGTTCCCACCCACAAGTTTGCAAAAGGCATTTGATGTACGTCTTCTATTGCCTTTGTGCCTGCCATTGCCCTCACAGAAAGTCGTGAGTGAGCAGTTGCTGTGGCACAAAGCGGAGGCACACATATCAGAAAACTATCCTTCATGGAGGTAGCCTCCACATCTGCTGAACTGCGAGCTCACTGCTCAGAAGATGGCAAAATGCTGCAAACTTGTACTACTGCAAAGATTCTCAAAGAGTTATCCACAGCATCAGCATAGCATGGGAACAGTCTGAAATGGACCCTCTCAGGCTTCACTCAAACACACAGAAACCCACCCATGTGCCATTCCCCAGGTGATGCTGACAAAGATGGAGTTTAATATCCACAGCTCTGGCCATCCTGAGGCCAGGGGAATTGCTGAGAGCACCGCATTCAGCCAGCTTTCACTCCTGTAGAAGAGTCTGTCTATGGGGAATGGTTGTGAGCCCCTAAGCAGAATCCACCCGCAATCTCTATGCTGGATCATCACCTGGCTACCTAGGGTACCCCCTTCCTGAGAAGTGTGCTTTAAACAAAGGTCTAAACTATGTGAAGTCATTGTTTGTTTCAAAATTGTCTTTTCAGATCTTTGCTAGGAAGCCTAAGTAGCTTCAAAAGAAACCTTTCTCTAGAGACTTTTTTTTGTTTGTTTTAGGTAAATTTATATGGGAAAAACCCTGTCATTTTTCAGGTAGATTTAAACAAATTTAATTATTAGATTCTCCAGCTCTATCCTTTTGCCTGAGCTGATCCTCTTATCTTTTATAATAACTCTTCATACCAGATGTTCTCAATATACTGCTTCTCTTTCTTACAGACATTTAATCCCTTTCACTTGAGAAGGCATTAGTCTTTAAAGGAAATAAAAGCAATCGGGGCCATCTTAATTCTACAGTATATAAATTCTGTATAATCATAATCACTTTTCTTCTTTCTACTACCACTCATACACCTAATATTTAGTAGCCTCCACAGAGTTTTATTGATCCTCATTTTAGATGCTAGAGATTAGAGAAGGGCTTGGCAAACCATCATTTGAAAAATAACTGCTATTAGATATCCACACAAGTACGCATGTGCATTTAAACACACGTACACACGTACACATACACACAATTCCACAAACTCACAATCACCATTTAATGCAACTCCAGTATGAGTAAGCCAAAAAAGTATAGTTATCATTTTTCAAGGGTCTCATAGCCTATTTATGGGTTTGCAGATATTTATTCTTCAATAGAGATGCTAGACTTATTGTATTACCAACCTGAATTATATTATGGAAATCTGTCCTAATAATAAAGCAAAGACAGTATTCCAGGTACAATATAAAATACGCATGTATTTGAACATTCAGAAACTATCATCACTTAAATAGCAAAACAATGACAATATCAACTGAGCAGGCCCTGAAGTTAATCAGACTCCATTCTAGAAGGCCGCTTACTGCATTTGTGGATGAATAAGGGCATATTAGCAGCATTTTTCTGCCTTATCATACGTAAGCAAATTGAAAGAAAGTAGTGGGCACTTTTGGACACATTCTGCCCATGACAAGGAGTTGGAGGAGGACAACCCAAAGTTTCTTGCTTACAGCTCTGACTTATTATCAGTGGCCTTTCATCTGCTAGTCACACTCGGGATAGGTCCTTCCTTCTTCTGTGGAAGGATAAATGCTGCAGGGAAACACAATGAAACTTTGGTATTCACAAAGCAGAAACCATTAAGAACCCATTCCTCATGCAGAGATGCCTTGCCCAGCCTTGATGCAGGGGGGAGGAGCTTGGTCTCGCCTCTATGTGATGTGCCATGCTTTGTTTATTCACATGGGAGGCCTGCCACTTACTGAATGGAGGAGTGGAAGGGGTTGATAGAAGGGAGGTAGAGGGAGGGAACAGGAAGAGAGGAGGGAGGGGAAACTGTGGTTGATATGTAAAAAAATATTTAAAAAAAAGGAAGGCATCTAAAAGGCACAAGCCAATCTTGTCAGAATGAACATGGTGACAAAAACAGCACATGCAGAAGAGAGCCCTGTTGTCCTTACACTGGCCAGCTTTTCTTTTCATTTAAATTTAGGTGGCCCAGTCCATCATTTCTGTGTCTGATTCACATTTCATTGTTCTTTCATTGGCACTAAACATTGTCTTAGTCCAATTCTACTCTAAGTAGGAAGTATTTCCTAAGGACCGTAACTCCCATTCCCCTAAAGTAAATTCAACTATTTTCATCACTTGTCTTTAAAAAAATCAGTTTCCATAAACAGTTCAGTAAAATGGACAATTTGGAAAGATGAATCAGCCAAGACTTTTTATTTTCAGTTGCAACCAAAAAAACTGGGGCTTAGTGGTAAGCTGATTTATGAATGCTTGCAACTAAACAAACAAAAAACAGAGCACACCTTTGGAGACTGTCATTATAATCTTGCAACTATATATATGTGTGTATACATATATAATTATATATATGTAATTTTACAATGTGCTTCAATGCAGAACACTGGCAGAAGCATTACAAAAATATGTTTAAAAAATCTCATCATGCATGACTTCATCTTTAGTAAATCTTACACAGCTATGTGTTTTGTATTGATTTACAAAGTGGTATGAGTGGAATTTGAAATGTTTTAGTTTTCATTTATGATGTTAAAAATCTGTCAGAGCAGCCCTGAGCCCTGGCCTGTTCTGCTTGCGGAGGGGCAGGCTGGTGCAGCGGCACAGTAAGTCCCTGAAGGTGCAGAGTCCCAGCAGCAAGCGGTGGGCACGTGGGTGGGAGACACCCAGTGGCAGCGGGCGGGCACTTGGGTGGGAGACACGTGGGCAGACACATTGTATGTAATAGAATTGGATATTTATTACTTAAAGGAGGGGAAGGAGAGAGGGGGAGGAGAGGTAAGAGAGAAGAGGGACAGAGGGGGGCCCCAAGAGAGAGACATGCATGCCGAGAGAGAACAGA